>BQNB010035555.1:0-48382 GCA_026074375.1 Tanacetum coccineum
TCTCTCACATAGTTGATTTGGATTTATTCAAGTTAACTATTGTCTTATAAAGGCTATATAGATCCAAGACCAAGGACCTATATATATTTATATAGATTTTTGTTCCTTCGTTATAACTTTTATTTATAAAGATATTGACATTTTTCTAATTATATTGTGGAGAGTCAATGTGAGAAGGAAAGCATGCAATGCTGAAATGATGAAGCTGGGGCATCATCAAGTGTGAGAAATTATGACTCTGTGTGCGTGGAGAGTTTGGAGTAGAGGACGGATGAGATCGTGCATTGATTTTGGGATCATTAGATTTAAAAATAATAATTTCTATCTTTACTTTGAAAACTGGTTGTTGCCCGTTTTATGACTTGTTTTAAAACTTCTTAATTTTAATGTTTATAGGTTTAAAACATTTACTTGAAATTTAATTTTATCTAACATGTTTTTTTTAAATCTGTAATGAAATGTTTTGGAAATATTAGGTTAATCCCAAATATGTATTCATGAACTGTAACAATAATTTATCTAGTATAATCGAGGAGGATCATGCTTTATGGGTTTATTAAGAGCTAGTGAATCAGAAGAAATGTTTAAGGATCTAATTAGTAAAAGATCAGACAATATGATGGTCTCTGATGAAATCTATCTGGGATTAAAAGTCAAAGAAGTTATAAGCTTTGATCTGTAAACGTTAGTGGTGTGGTAGGTGCAAAGAAAACCATCCAGAACTTTGATGACCTTATGTGTGATGTAAGTTCAAAGATAGTAGTCGTAAAATGACTAAAAATTTCTACTAGAATAAGAATGTATAGAGGATCTCAATAATTGAAATATAATCCTATCTCGAGTCTTGATAAAATCAAGGCGTATACCTCGCGTTTAATAGAATTAAATAATGGAGACATTTGATAGAATATTTCTTTTGAAAGAAGACTATTGAGTGATGGTATTTCAAGGAAATTTAGAGATTCGGTGAGGTCATATGCTATTGTAGGGTTTGATATTTTTTATCTTTTTTTTGAACGGCGACTTTATTAGAAACACTTTAGCTAAGGGAGCAAGGAAAATTACAAAGGAATTCAAAATAGGGTGTTTTGAAGCCAACTAACCCAGTCACAAGTTCTATTAATTTATAGCTACACACAATAAAAAGAGGTTTTAAAACAAATATTGTCGAAAAATAGCATCCTTTCGGGAATAGGAGACGCAAAAAGGAATTGGTTTTGAAGTTTCAAAGGTCACCAAGAAACGGTTTAAAACACGCTTCCAACACCTCTTTGTCTTCGAACCTAAAGGATTAGATTTGAACAACGAGAGCCAATCTTGTAGACTCATAGGTATGAACATCAAATTCCACCATTACAAAATTAACTTCTGATATCTTTCGCCACCAGAGGCAAATCCGAAGAATTAAATGGGAGAATCCTCGTGAGTGATCACAAAGAGGGACAGCCAAAGAACGATACTAAGCGAGACATTTTACGAGACAAATTCAATCTAGTAGGTAAACGATCGAGATAAGTTTCCAAGCAAAAAAACGTTTACCTTAAATCGGAATACTTTTAATCCATCGAGTAGGAACTTCATTTTTGGAGAAAAGCCTATCTAAACATAATCGTAAACATCCTTGACTTGAAATAACCATCGCCATTTAAGTCACAAAAACCATATGATAATCCATATTAGCTAAATTTAATGTAATCAAGTATATCGAAAGCTGATCAAGTTGTTGAGACTTACACATCTCGGACACATGACGACGAAAAGATGAGGATGAGAGCACGTATTCATACTTATCTAGCAACCGATATGTCTTTCTTCTCATTCAAGAGCAAACAAACGAGGAAAAGATAGCTTGAGAAAGATTATTGCCAATCAAAGATCTTTCCAAAGCTTTGTACCTGTACCTTTTCCCACACGATTCTCTACAATGGAGAATATGGATTCGCCACCTTGACTTTAAGAGAGTCTAAATTATGTTATGATGTGCTCCATAGCGAATTGAAAGAGCAGAAGAACATGACCCATTCAAGCCATGTTAAAGTGATATAATTCGGAACATAAGGAGTTATTCATGAGAACGGTAGCGCCATACCCACTTGAAATGACGGAGGCCGATTGAGTTTTGAAAGTAGGTAAGTTTGTAGATCAGAGTGAAATCTTGTACTATCTTGGAGTCTTCAAGTAAAGTTGAAAGATACTTTACAACTTGTGTACATATAATTAAGATTTAACTAATTTTAAATAAGGATCAAATTAATGTGCTTAAGTTGAAAGTCCTTAATAGTATGTAATCATAGGAGCTTAGAGTTGAGCAATGGAAGCAAGAGCATTGGAGGTTGGTATTCGATTATTTAACTAAAGGTTACAAGCATGACTAGAATAATAGACCTGGGGTGATCCATGGGAAAAGATAATTCCAAGTATTGCAACATTAAGTAAGAGAATCAAGATATGGTACAAACATACATTGCTTTAAAGAAAGATAGTTGGGCACATGAAGTGTGTAGATGTTGAGTTCTTATGGACAAACAAAGAAGCCAACTGACTTAATAGATTTGAATGTATGGGATTTTAATTTAGCAAACGCACTAATACTTCGTTGTTCTAGGAGCTTGCACTCAAGTTCTCAAGAACTTGTGAGAATCGATCTCAAGTAGTTACGGTTCTTAATTGTTAAGATAATTCTATTATACTATTTAATTAAAAGGCAACACTTGGTATTAAAAGGCTCATTAATGCTACTCGGGTCAATCGCTGGAACCGCCGGACAATCAAAAAAAAAAAAATACGGTCGACCCTGGTCCAACCCTTTTTTTCTGCGTAAAAACCCGGGTGCCACGTACATGGGGTACGTGTTACCATCAATCTCTCCCACTTCTATAATACAAAATCCCACTCTCTCTCTCTCTCCAAGATAAATAAAGATCCATTTTTTAATCGAAGATTTAAGATGTGATTTTATTTTGCATGTACCGAAATCAATTGGAAATTAGAACAAAAAATTGCATGCGCCGGTTATCAACAACAAAAAGGTTTGTAAATTTTAATTTTGGTATCTTTTTGGTTAAGGTTCTAGGTGTTGTTGATTTGTGTATGTTCGAAGATGTAAAGTTTATAAGGTCTTACAACTTTTATATTTTTGTGTTTTTTTGGTTGATTTTTTGGGTTTTTGATTTATGTTGTTTGAGGTTTTAGTTTAATGATGGTTGTTAAATCTTTGTTTCTAGGCCGCATAAATTTGTGTTTGTAGGCTTGATTTGTGTTTTTGGTGTGTTGGAATTGTTGAATTCAGTGAGAAATTCGTAGTTAGGGTGGATGTAGATTAACTGTTTGATGAAATGTCTTTTTGAGTGTAAGTTGTGATTAATTATTTTTTTTTTGTGCAGGTTTTTTGCCTTAAAGTTAAGGGATTTGGAAATTGGGTAGAATCAGTTTGGGATTTTTGAATTCTTCCAAGTAAGTTTGGTGTAAAGTTCTTGGCTTGAAAACCTTTAACAAATTCAACCAGCCTCTTATAGGAATTGCCACTCACTAACGCGAACACATAAACCTTTGAGACTTTAAGTACATTTTAGATATTCATATGTTTCAACTTTATTTTTTCTTTAATGTAGGTTGAAGCTGGTGAGTTACACAAAGGTGCATTAGCTCGATCACAATCTTGCATACCACAGATGATAAAGAGGTACCATTATGCTATTTGATTTTCGTTAGTCTAAGCTCGGTTTTGTTTTTCACTTTAGCATCTTCATTTGCTCGAAACTTTAAAGGTGTGATTTTTTTTGCGTTATTGGATACTCAAATCAAGTTATTGTATTTACAAAATGCTATAAACTGGTACTATTCAAATTGGTTTACCCAAACACCCAAAAATAGACGCCACATTGACTGTTATATTACCTATGTGGTGGTATTGTTTGATGATTGTGAAGAAAGTTGAAACTGGATATATTGTATATGTTTGTTTCGGTTTATCTAAAATTATATTTGGCTTAGCTTTTGGCCTTTCGTGTGAAACTTTGTTATATTCAGGATACCATTTTTAACCGTGTGACATATTCTTATAAAATCAGTCTCATGTTTTTGTAAAATCGTAATTTTTGAACGAGTCTGTTTGTGTACTTATGGATTTATGTTTTTTGTTTTCTAGGTGATGGTTAAATTATTCAGAATACGTGTCGGTGACACAAACCGGTGTTTGAAATCAAAAATGAAAATGATATGCTTAAATTGCAGGCATACTTTTACAATGTTATCAAAAAATGTAAGTTTGTGTACAACTGAAGCGAGATTGATAAAATCGTGAGTATGCGATTTTTGTTATTTTAGTATTCAATTTTGAGAGAACAATACTATATATGTGACCTGTCACGATGCTGAATCTAAAATTTTCTACTTCTTTCAGGGGATTGTCGCAGCAGGGCTCACTCTATACCAAGCTTATTCTACAAACGAGCTGAATTTTCTACCGTTAGGCGGCATTAGCATTACACTTTTGGCAACAGTCTACTCTATACTATCTTGGTACTATTTTCTTCTCCGTATGTTTATTAAGTTTATATATGTCGTACAATTTTTAAGTAAGGCAATATCATAATTAAGAATCATAAGCGATACATGAGGTAGAAAGTAGTGAAAGACAACCACTGATTGTGCACAGAATGGGAAAGGTGGAAAACTTATTGGATGTTCATTATAGAATCGTGATTGTCTTTATGGGTCTTATTCAGACGTCATTGACCCAAAACACTTTTTGTCCAATTTCAAATTAACAACACTTAGTGTCAAATATGATGACGTCAGCTATCTTATTTCTTATGCAGGCCTTATGGAGTTGTGGAAAGTTGGTCCGTTACAAGTAACATATCAGTGGTCGAGGTAATTTCATGCTTATTTGTATCGCTTGCATTTATTAACCGTTCACACAATCGGAGATGCAAAAGGGGTGTTTGGGATTGCTTATTAAAAGTGGTTGTTGTCTTTTGAAATTAGCTGTTTCGAGTTGCCAATACCAAACTACTTATTTAAATCACATATCATAAGATAACCAGTTAGGATGCGCAATCGCAAACTCTCACAAAATAGCGTATCTGCTATATTTAGCTGTAATGATCTGATTTAAAAATCGTTCCAAAAACAAGCAAACATGAAACTTATTATCGGTTTCAATTTAAATATTACACAACCAATTACATGATTTTTTTAATGTAATCTATGAATTATATTGTTGCAATGAGGTCAAAGTATTTATGTTGAAACATCACGTGAACTTTTTATGTAAATAGTCACTAAAAATGATTTATTGTGTCTAAATAGCCCCTTTAAAGACACTATTCTGCAATGTCACCGTTTTCTGCTGATTCTTCAGTAGCTGCAGATGCTAACATCGTTCGAAATACGCAGGCTATGAATTATATTGTTGCAATGAGGTCAAAGTATTTACGTTGAAACATCACGTGAACTTTTTATGTAAATACTCACTAAAATGATTTATTGTGTCTAAACAGCCCCTTTAAAGACGCTATTCTGCAATGTCACCGTTTTCTGCTGATTCTTCAGTAGCTGCACATGCTAACATCGTTCGAAATACGCAGGCTATGCACAACCATCCTACAAACTCGACATCTTCTATCCCTAAAGGTAATTATTTGCTTCCATAGTTCTTTACTGCATGATTATTGTTTGCTTTCCGATGTAATATTTTTTCGGTTGTTTCCTTTGTTTGTTCACAGATTGTAGACGCGCCGGTACTTAAGCTGTTTGATTTCACGTGAGGATCTTATTGGTTGGAGACCCAAGTTAGACTACGAAGTCATGCCAGTGCTAATCGAAGAGGTATGGATAAATTAATCCTCTTCAAATCGTTACTTTTTTTATCAAGTATTATCATTTGCAATGCAATATTTTAAACGTGTTTTATCGTTAAGAATCTATTTTTACAGTTCATATACTATGGAACAAAATATTATTTCTGGCATTATAGAATGAAAATGATAATGATATATTTGGTTGGTAAACATAGTTCTAGACAAATTGCTATGAGAATGAGCTGCCGAACATAATTTAATGAGAAAATTTGATCAACTAGATAGTATTCTAATAGATATACAAATTAATGCGAGAAAAAGGTGGTTTGTTCTGCCAACATGGCTGTACTTTGGTGTTTAAGTCATTACGTGCCTTTTAGGTTAAAGTAAGTCTTACAAAGGATATGCTGATGCTAAAAAGCTCACGTGTTAACCTAACCTCACCCGTTCTTCGGGATTATATATAGTATTGGTTAACGATTAGATAATAGTTTGAGATAAAAGCAAACCTGGACATTTTAGAATTAGATAGCGACTGAAATTGGTTTTTAGTGTTTTGGCTTTGCATATTCAGTTGTTATGAACATTAATCCATTAAGAATTTGATATAAGTAATAATATGAAGTCTGACCATGTATTGCTTAGATTTTAATAGGGTACAGAGTTTCTATTTCCAAATGCGTGCTTTATGTTTCTGTGTTTATAATTCAAAGATTCTTTATGATTAGTTGAATATGGGGGTGTTTGGTTCATCTTAGACAGCCGGCTTATGGCTTATTTAAATTGAGTTTTTTGTTTTTTCAGGTCCGTAACACCTTTTCATCACTCAGTCAATGGTAGTAGGACAAAAGTTGCCTCGAAGTCACAATCGACAAAGTAAGTGCCTTTTTTATATTGGAGGTGAATTTCTAATTTTCTTGATTATGTGTTTACTACCAAGCACAAGCTGTTGGGTAGTAGCACACGACTCAAATTGACCCATTCAAGGGTAAATGGGTTGAAACTGCCATGTGTATAGTAAGAGATGCAGCAAAATATTTGACTTCATAACTACAAAATTTTAAAACGAGCGTTGGAGGTGTTTGCAAATTATACATGTAACTGCCTTATACTATGTAAATTTTTTAAAAACGAATGCAGGGTACAATTTCGCTGAACAAACACCTTGGGTACCATAAGGAATACTAGAAGAAACTATCGGGAATTGCAGGACAACGCAATGCTACTGAGCCTTTATAAGCAACCAACGACAAAGTCCATACTTGCAGTATTCCAAGCCAAAGGACACCAGGTCTTTATTCGATGCTATAGACTTACAACAACTAGATTTTGTTTTTGTTGTAAAACATGTGGGATTGTGCTTTAAAATGAAAAAATTACATTTATCTTTATACATCAAAAAAACAAACAACAGGTTTTCTAAACTTCAGTTCAACACGTTTTGGATTGCACTGAATTCTAACACAGTTGCGTGAAAACAAACAAGTTTTATGAAACCTAGTGCTGTCAACATTCAATTGAACAAGTTGATCAATGAAGGTTTGTGGATTTATTTGTATACATCTTCTATTGATACATACTATGCGTAATTCATTTTTAAATTGTATTCAACAACAACAACATGATATTCTAGGTAAAATGCCCTTTGGTCGCTGCCTTGATGTTGTATTTTTGCAACAGGTGCCAACATAAACCAGCGACAATGGGCCTGCAATTACTATGAACGTGTTCAACCCGTAAACTGTGAGCCTCAAGGTAAATTCGAATATAGTTGTATTTTCTGATTGCCGCTATGTAGATTCATACGGATGTATAGAATTGTATCCAACATTGTATTAGGTGATGAAATGGTGTTTCAGGTTCTAAAATTAAGCCACAGGCTGAAACTGAAGGATCGTGGGGAGGACGACAAACGGCACACAAAGAAGCTGAGATTGTCCAGGTAACAAAGTTGTTTGTGCGACTTATATAAAAGTCCTGTGTCCGCATGTGGGTCTAAAAAGAGTATGATTTTTGTGCATGTTCACTACTAATGTAAGGTAATTAGACTAATATGGGTACATGCGTACGTCGTACTAAAGAACATTGTTTAATTATCTATTGAATCAAGGTGAATATTATGGCACAACTTTGAGTTTTGAAATCTGGGTGTTACATTATGCAAGGCTTTCTGACAGTTGCAACAACTTTAATATCAGTAGCATGATATAACCTGCAATCTCATTCTTACAAATAGTAAAATGTAAAAAAACCAATCCTAACAACAATAATAATGATAAGTTGTCTGTTTTATACATATTGCAGTTTCATTCAGTATAATAATATCAAAGAATGAGTTGCATTAAGTGTCCAAAACTTTTTAACAATTCTGAGGGTCTGTCGACAACAAAACTACAAACAGTCCTTGGTATCCCAATTCAGAACTAAAATTCTACTTAAGTTCGTTAAGTGGTGCGCTTCAATCCCAACAAGACAACGCCACAACGAAAATGGAAAACCTCGCGCTCCGCAGCGAAGCGCGAGTTGAAAACCTAGTTTTACTTATGTGTAAAATGAAGTTCATTGTTGAATGCTAAGTTCTAATGTTTCGTGACTTAGCTAAGGTAAAAAATATCCATTACGACTAAATCACCGAAACTTGACTCACTTAGATTGATTAACAAAAAAGACAATAATTACTCTTATATACAATTCACAAATGGTCGGTGGCACTGTAGCTGCTACAGTGCTATAGTACCGGCCCAAAATCTGGCCCAAAGTAAATTTTTTTTTTTTTTACAAAACGGACCCTCAACTTTTAACTGTTTACGATTTTTTTACATAAATTTTAAAAAAATAAATAAAAAAAGCCCCTCAAGTTTCTTTTATTCGCAACTTTTTTACATAAATTTTTTAAATAAAAAATATACGGACAGAAATGCTTCTGGACCACGAATAAAATGAGACCATTATTGATATGTTCAATCCACGAATAAAAAGTTTCATAAACCGTGTTGCCGCCGCCGCAACGCGCGAGTTAAATTCCAACTCGTAATAATACAATAATGGAATTTTGGTATAGTAAGGATCAAGGATCCTAGGAAAGGATTAGTAAAAAGTATAAAGTAGTGATTACTTCGACAAATTTTTAATACGAGCTTAATCAATCACCGTAAATGAAAGAAATGTGATTCTAATAAAGGTCCATAGTTTTGTTTATCATGGTAGGAGACCGAGATAAGTTGAACATCTATTGCGAAGGTTATGATACTCTGAGAGTGTATCATGTTTCACATGCATTATGCTGGGAAAATACCAGACGTGACCAATATCGGGAAGCGACAACATGGATTGATTAGTTAATTTCGTTCTTGGATCATGGCGCACTATCCCAAAGTCATGAGGAGATATTATATTCACATATTGACTGATCTATGACTAAGGTGTCTAACAAGTTTCTGAATAACAGCAGCCATTAAAGGCATACAATTAAGATTGTTTATTAAGGCTATTTACAACTCTAGTTGAAAAAGACAATAGATGATATCTTCCCGGTCCCCTTGTGATGATCAAATTTGTGAGAGCTTGGCCATGCGACAAGTGGAGGGGTACACTATGGAAGAGAAATCATTTACGATAACAAAAGTGGACAAAAATATTGTTAGGTTAACATAGCCATACCTGGCACGTTATAAAATATCGAATAGTACAAAGGGATACAGTCATTCATATACCTATACTCAGCTAACTTTGTTGTAGTTTTTTGTACATCACTATGTAGGTATTGAATCGGTTTCTATTAGCTAAACGGATCATGCAAGTTGAAATGAGAAAAAAGATATGGAATAAAAGGAAATTATCAGACCCAAATCTTATAAAATTATATTAAAAAAACCCAAATACAAAAAAAAACAACCTTTAACCACATAATTTTAAAAAAATTAGCACACGCAAACCACACTTATAAAACTTTAAAATTTTACCATACAAATTTTTAAAAAAAAACACTCACCTCTGTAATAAAAGAAACACCACCCCACAGCAACGCAGAGGCAACTATGCTTGTTTTGCTTCTATGATTGGGTTGACTAAAACATGCTTTAAAAACACTCAACATTTTACCTTTCTAGGTTCCCTAACTTTAGCCTTTAGCACATTTATGCAACTATAATGACTCAAAATGTTGTATGCATCTTAAACAAATTTCAATCCATTTGATCCACTTTATTCTTAGTCAATAATCTAAAATTATATCAACTGATTAGTTGAAGATGTAACTAAACTAATCCATTTAGATAGATAGTGTTGGTGCGATCACAATTGGGGGGCGATTTGAAATAATAGAACCAAAGCAACTTGTGTAATAAGATTTCTGAACCAAAAATCGTATGCGGTTTACTTATAATTTCTGACCCTTTAGGGGCAGAACCAATGTAGCTGTTTGCCTCATATTGATAATGCGTGCAGCAGTCCAAGAGCATAATCCCCAAAAGACTTTGGAAGATTGTTTTGACTCATCAATAGATCAACATATCTAGTTAGGGTTATGTTTCTCCTTTCCGCCACCACCAATTGTTGTGTAGTGTAAGAGGAGTACTATGGGCGATAATCCCATGATCCTTGAGATGATCCAAAAACTCTTGACTCATATATTCGCCCTCACGATCAAAAGTAGCGATTTATGTCCTTACCGAGTATTTTCCTACTTCCTTTTGAGACACTTTGAAGTTTCAAACACTTCATATTAGGCTTTAACAATAAACATAACCATAACGACTAAAGTCTCAGTTGAAAGTGACGAAGTATCTGCTCCTTGCCTTGAAGGATCTAAATGGCCACATACATCGTTGTGTATATTAATGCCACTTAAGTCATTGGCCCTTTCCACTTGATGTGGTGTAAGGTTTTCTTGCTATCTTACCAGACATCAAGGACCAAGCATTTTTTCAAAAGCCCTAAGGTCAGTTGAATTGATAAGTCCATCGTGTTGTAACTTTTCAATGCGTTTCTTGCTGATATGTCCAAGACGACAATGCCACAAGAGAGCAGAGTCCAAGTCTAGTTTGGCTCTTTTGTTGCTAACAGTATATATAGAATTTTCGTTTGTATAAGAATTAGACAAATCAATTTCAAAAAGACCATGCCCTCGGATAGCACTAAAATAAACCCTGTTAATTCCAAAGAAACATGACCATTGACAATAACTCACGAAGCGGTATCTAACACCATCTATCGTGATACAAACGTGACACTGAAAAAACTACCTCAAGTATAGAAGGCGCATAGTTGACAATTGTTCACCAACACTAACTAATCCGCAAGGGAGCTCAAAAACAAAGATGGCAAAAGCATTAGACACAGCTACACGATTGACCAATGCCCCACGTACCAGCTAAAGTCCCCGGCTTCAGCTCCTACTTGCCCATAGACCCAACTATTGTATTACAAATATGAGTACCACAACCAGTGTCATAGATCCATGATCTATTAAGGAAAGTATTGAGTTCTATAACGAAGATACCTGAACCACCACCAGCTCCAGAGGCTGTGTTCTTTTTCTTCTTTAGCAACTCGGCTAAGTACTGAGGACAGTTCCTCTTCCAATGTCCTGTCTCAGCTCACCACATGACATATAGAGTCCTTTGCGGATCTTCCCTCTTTTGGAAGGGGAATCTTTGGGCATGTGGAGCATAAGCGTGCTTATGTTTCCATTCCTTTGATTTTTGTCCCCCTGTCACCTTTGCAGGTTGCCGGTTAGTTATGTGCTTTTTACCTTTCTGGACTTTACCAGCTCGAATACAGTGAGCAGGAGCGTTGTTTTGGCAGATTAAGATTTGCCTCATGGAGCTTTAGGGCAATAGCATGCAACTCGTAAACAGACTTCCCCCACTATGCATGTTGTAATTCTGCACAAACCCATCAAATTCCTTGCGTAGACCGATAAGAATCAGACTCACAGCAAGGCCAAGTGTCACGGGGTGCCCCAAACGCTCTAGATTGTCAATATAGCCCTTCATTCTTCAGAACATACGAGCTAACTGACTGCCCTTCTTCCTGTTTACAGGCGTGAAAATCACGCGTAGTCTGTAGAAGCTCCTGCTCTGCTTGCTGGGCAAACAGAGCTTTTAACTCCTTTAGCATGTCATTAGCATGGAGGTTTTCCAGATTTCGTTAGATCTCTGGCTCCATGGTCATGAGCATGAGTCCAGCAATCTCTTTTGATCCTTTAACCTAATCAGTATGAGCTGCAAGCAGGAGCTACAGGAGCAGGAGAAATTGGCTGCTCTAGATAATTCAACTTATCCTCAATTGATAGTACAATCTTAAGTTGTCGATACCAATCAATAAAGTTGGGTCCAGTCAGTTTTTATTTCTCGAAGAAACCCATGAAGACCGAATTGTTAGCAGATGAGGTTGTCATCTATAATTAGAAAAAGTTTAAATTTTCTATGTAGCCCTTCATTTTCAGAACATACGAGCTAACAGACTGCCCTTCTTCATGCTTGCAAGAGTGAAAATCTCGCGTAGTCTGAAGAAGCTCCTGCTCTGCTTGCTGAGCAAACAGAGTTTTTTAACTCCTTTAGCATGTCATTAGCATGGAGGTTTTCCAGATTTTGTTGGATCTCTGGCTCCATATACATGAGCATGAGTCCAGCAATCTCTTTTGATCCTTTAACCCAAGCAGTATGAGCTGCAACGATTTCAGGAGGAAGTGGCTGCTCTAGGTAATTCAACTTAACCTCAATTGATAGTACAATCCTAAGTTGTCGATACCAATCAATAAAGTTTGGTCCAGTCAGTTTTTGCTTCTCGAAGAAACCCCTGAAGACCGAATTGTTAGCTGGCGAGGTTGTCATCTACAATTAGAAAAAGTTCAAATATTAGCATTGTCGATAATTAAATTCTTAAAGGAATTAACTACCCAATTAATTACTAATAAGACTAAGATCCAACTTGATGTCCCACTTATTACAGAAGGTCTGACCAACGTGTATACAAGTAGGGCAAGAGGTAAGCTACGAGCGTTAATTGCATGGAATGCAACTCTTAGATTTATGAGACTAGTGACATTAGTAACTCTTATAGTAATGTCAAAAGCATATTTGGTCTCATCTTATGCCTCGGGTCTGAGGTTTGACCAGGTAACTTGATTTAAGTCCACCAAAACAGAATGTGTGAAAATTGACATAGATCTGACCTATGAAAAAATTCGCTATGGGTTGGCAAGGCCCTGAGGTCTGACCAGAGAGGTCAAGTCAAATGCACGTGTTCTAGTTTTGGCTGGCATAGACTTAAAACTTCATATAAGGATATACTCATAAATGTGACAAAATTATGTACAAGAAGCATGCAAAACAACTTGTAGCACAAAGTTAAGAAAACATTTTGTTAACCTTTTTGGTATAAACATCATTTTGTCAAATGTTCACGGTAGCTCCATTTAGGACGCACAAAGAAGCGGAGAAACAGGTCAGCGCGAAGCGTATTAAAAACCTGACTTCATTTGGGGAATCTCACTTCAACCTGCCTTAAACTTCTCTTATAGTTTGTCCATAATGGGTGAGCCATACTTCCAATTGACTAATGATGCTATTGTATGTTAAGAAACCCTTTTGTTAACATTAGTTTTATTGATGCCAATATGACGGGATTATGTAACACCCCCATTTTTACATATAGCAGCGGAAGCTAATCTGGGGTATTACTTAATGGATACAACAATCATAATCATAGAAAACGACCCAAAAGAGACGTTTATTCAAAAGATATGTTATCATTCATTTCAAATTAGAGTTTTACAAAGGCAGGTCCCAAAATCTAGAAACGTAAAATGTGAATGATAACAGGTTTTAGCCATCTTCGAGTCCATGCCACTCCATGCTATAAGTTACTCAATTACCTGAGATAAACATGCATAAAAAGGGTCAACACAAAGGTTGAGTGAAATTCATAGGTTTGAAATGTAATAGTTGAATACAAGTTATAGTATAAATACTGGTATTGTAGGGACAATCATCATGGGGAACATTATTTATTGCATCTAAGCTCATTACATCAATACATTAACAAGGAAATCACCGTAGTAATATTGGTTAAGGACAGATGTCCCCGTGGAAAAGGTAACTTACCAAGGTTACCTATTAGGAAAAATATAGTGCGTTTGGCTACCCCAAGCATGGGTATACCAACGGAAGCCGTCACCCCTAATAGATCTATTCACAATATTCGCGTTCACTCGCAATGCAAGTAATTAATGATTCATGATATGTAAATAATGGCAATGGAAGCTACTTAGGCAATAATATATCTGGATAGCATACATGAAAAAACACTAGCATTCTCTGGTTTATACAGGTATTTACAAGTTTATAACGTATTGAAATATGAGGTTTATGAACTCATATAAGTTTTGAAAAGTATCACATTGTTTTATAAGATAATCAGTATGGTAAAAGAGTTTGGTAAAACAAGCATGTTATTTCTCCTTGCGGGTTATAAAACATGTAAAATAAGTAAAGGCGAGGTTATGAATCTCACTAAGTCTTAGAAAAGTAATCACATTATTATAATATAAACGAGTATGTAAAAGAGTTTGTAACAAGCATGTATCCCCCTCGCGGGTTTATAAAACATGTAAATAAGTAAAGCGAGGTTATGAACTTCACCTGATAGGTAGATGTAATAAATATTCTGAAATGAAAGCTCACGACCTTATCACAATCTTAACGGAGGGAAGGTTCGATTTAGAAAAATATAGTCAAACAACCACTGTCACTCAACCTGAGTAATATTGTCAAGTCTTAAAGAAGATTGTTCTTTAGAACTTTGGTTTAAGAGTTATGAGTTTGATTGAAGAGTTTGAATGAAGGTTATCACCGTTCAGGCCATCATAACTCAGAAGTCATTCAGTAAAAGTCTTTTTTGAGGAGCTAGGGCACTTTAAAATCGTAAACCCAACATCTCAGTCAAACGTTTAATACCAAGATTGAACCTCTTAATATGAAAGCTCCCACCTTAGTATTGTGATATGATATTTCGGTTTTAAGCGTTTTGAGTAATATTTGGAAATGTTAAGGGCACGAGAAGCGTTAATTAAAGTAATGTCGTGTAATGTTTTTGATAAATTTTTATAATTTTTCACAAATGTTACATTTAGACCTTGAGTTTGAAAAGTGGCTAAAATATTACCTCGAGTTTGCACTTTTATGAGTTTGGTCCTTCAAGTTTAAAAGATATACCAAGTAAACCTTGTACTTTGGAAAGTGACATAATAGACCCCTGTAGTTATAACTTTGATAAAATGACATTTTTAGCCCTTTTAGTTATAAGTTTATGAAGTTACGATATATATCCCTTGCAGGCATTATATTACCCAAACATTGTCCAATTTGCATCAAGCTTATTTTACATTTCATAAGACATTTATATATTATAATAACTAAATATGAAGCTTTAACCATAATGTAAGTTTTACAAAACGATTCGTTAGCCTAGGAAGCAAAACGGTGTCAAAATTAGGGTTTTAAAACGTAAACGCGCGGGTTTTAAGTTCAAATTCCTTCATTAATCAATAAAGTGGTTATTTTAATATTAGTTAAGCATGCTAGGATATATTATAACAACATTTAACCATTATGATAGAAATCAACTAGAAGGTGTAGGAAAAACCCTTTTGATGCCATGGCTTTGGAAATGAAAAGAACAAGAGCGCATGTGAAGTTTTCTGAATAAAATATATGAAGATATTTGTCTGTTAGAAGGTGTGTAAGCTGCTTAGGAAGGTAAGTTTCTTAGTCATAAGGTGCTTGTTTGCAAGAAAAGTTCTAAAATGGGTCAAATTGCAAGAAAGGTGTATACGGGTTCAAGTAGGGCACGAATTGTGTTTCTATGCTTGGATTTCGTATACATTTGATTAAGAATGATAGGTTACTGATCCTAAGACTTATATTAAGGATTATAATCAAAAGTTGATAGGTGGTTTGGGTTAAAATGGGTAGAAAATGAGTGTAACTTAGACATTAATTGTAATGGTATGTCAGGATAGCATATAGTCTGGAAAAACACTTGTATTAATGGTTTAAGCATGTGTACGTCTTTGAAAAGTAATCACATTGTTATAAGATAAACGAGTACACAAAAGAGTTTGTAACAAGAATGTATCCCCTTCGCGGGTTTATAAAACATGTAAATAAGTAAAGGCGAGGTTATGAATCTCACTAAGTCCTTGAAAAGTAATCACATTGTTATAAGATAAAAGAGTATGTAAAAGAGTTTGTAACAAGCATGTATCCCCCTCGCGGGTTTATAAAACATGTTAAATAACTAAAGGCGAGGTTATGAACTTCACCTGATAGGTAGATGCAATAAATATTCCAAAATGAAAGCGGATGACCTTATCACAATCTTAACCCGGGAAGGTTGATATAGCAAAATGATAGTAAATAGCCACATCATGAAACCTGAGTAAATATGTTGAGTCTTAGGAAGATTGTACTCTAGAACTTTGGTTCAGAGAGTCTAATATTATTATGAGTTTGATTGGAAAGTTTGGAATTATTGTATCTCAGTAAACATTTGAGGAGCTAGGGCACATTAAATCGTAAACCCAACAACTAAGTCAAAACGTAATACCAAGATGAAACTCCTTAATATGAAGCTCCATAGTATTGTGATACGATATAATCGGTTTTAAGCATTTTAATCAGTATCTAGAAATGTTAAGCACGAGAAGCATTAATTAAAGTTATGTCTTTTAAGGTTTTAAACATGATTTTATACTTTTTCAAAATGTTACATTTTAGACCCTTGAGTTTGAAAAGTGGCAGAATTTACCTCTAGAGACCCTTTTGAGAGTTGAAAAGTGCATAATTTACCCATTGGAGTTTGCACTTTTACGACTTTGGTCCTTCAACTTTAAAAGATATACCAAGTAAACCTTGCACTTTGAAAAGTGACATAATAGACCCCTATAGTTATAACTTTGATAAAATGACATATTCAGCCCTTCTAGTTATTAATTTCAGAAAGTTACGATATATACCCCTTGCATGGATTATAATTACAAAACATGTCCAAATTGCCATGCAAGCTTATTTTAACATTTCAATAGACATTTATAAGTTATAATAAACTAAAATATGAAGTTTTAACGTAACGCAAGTTTAAAATAACGATTCGTTAGGCTAGGAAGCAAAACGGGTCAAATTAGGGTTTCAAAACGTAAACGCGCGGGTTTTAAGTTCAAATTCCTTCATTAATCAATAAAGTGGTTATTTTAACATTAGTTAAGCATGCTAGGATATATTATAACAATATTTAATCATTATAACATTTAGTTTTAAGAAAAACATAAAATTAGGGTTTCGGGTGTACGGTTTTGGATCAAAATGGAAAATGAGCATGAATTGAGTTATGAAACTTTAACAAGAGTTTATTTAGGATCATATGAACATTATAAGAGTGTAGGAGCAGAAGTAGAACATTCAGAACCTGGGTTTGAGCTTATAGCTTAGAAACGGGTCGAAATCGGGACTTTTAGCTTCGTACGCCTAGAATAACGACTCCCGGGCTTCTTTTCTTGGTTTCTTTTGCTTCACTTCTGTTCTTGGGACTTCTTAGGATCTATTAGAATTCATATTGAGCAAAGGATTGCTGCTATGATGGGTTATAGAGGAGGAAGTGGGGGATGAGTAGAAATGAAGAGTTTATGGTCCTATTTATAGTCAAATGACCCTTAAAGGCCAAGGATCCTTAGTGATCATGGTTAGGACAGGTATGGAAGCTATAGGGTGATGTGTAGAAGCTATGTGATGAGTATGAGGGGCTATGGAGGCTAGGTAAGCAAGGTGGAAGGTTTTTAGGGGTGTTTGGGTGTCACGGCTAGAAAATGGCCAACAAGGAGGTCATGTGGCTCATTTAGTGTCCAAGGATTCAAAGGAGGTGCTTGTAAGCAGCTTAGAGATGAAGGATCTTAGTCATTGAGGTGCTTGTTTGCAATATAGAACTTTAAAATGGGATAAAATGAGAAAAAGGTGTATATGGGTTCAATTAGGGTTCATTAGGGTTCAGATAGAGTTTTTTAGCTTGTAATTCGTATAAATTTGATCAGGAATGATAGGTTACTAATCCTAAGACTTATATTAAGGATTATAATCAAAAGTTGATAGGTGGTTTGGGTTAAAATGGGTAGAAAATGAGTAAACGGGTCAAAAGTTACAATTAGTGCACAATTAGGGTTTCTTGGATTCGATTTGCATCTAGCTGAAGTAAATTGATGAAATGATGATGGAATATGATTGAGAATGTTGTAATTTAAGTTATTACAACTTATTTGAGTGTTGGTTTGAGTTTACAATGGATAAAAATGAAGAAACGGGTCATGGTTTAGTATTTTGCTAGGGTTAGGGTTTCTGACTTTTGAATTAGGGTTTTGAGTGTAAAAATGTGTATGAAAGCTTATGAATAGAATAATTAGGGTTTACACATTGTATATTGAGTATAGTAGCTTGTACACAAGTGGTGATGAAGAAATTAGAATGAAAACGGAGGTAAAACGGCTATTTTAGAGATCATGCTTAATGACTTGTATATTGAGCTTTTAAGGACTTGTACTTTGATTTGGAGGGATTTTATATTTCAAATGAGATGTTATATTACTTGTACATATGCTTTAGTAGCTTGTGCATTCACTTTAGATGTTAATCTTCCATGAAATTAGGGTTTAGAGGTATACGATAACGGTTTAAAGCCCGTTTTGATATAACGTTGCGAATGGTACATTATAGGAATAATGTACTTTGTAAAAAGGATATGACGATATTGACTTGACATGATATGATGTTTGCTTGACATATATGAAGATAAGATTGCCATAGATAGGTTGCGTGAGCTCGTCTACTTTAGTTATGTAAGTTACATGACATACTGAGATATTGACAATGCAAGTAATGTAATAAAGCGAAAAATTTCCCCGTACAATTGTGATAATAGTAAAATAGGTTTTGCATTTGATGAAAATTCTTGGGTTGTTATAGTCTCCACCCCTTACAGAAATCTCATCCCGAGATTTAATTTAAAGTTGAATTGAATGAGGTTAGGCTAATCAAGGTTACAAGTTCACGTGTGTGATGCATTTATAATTATGTTGTACACCATAATTATAAGTACCTCCTTTCACACGTCTACTTATTTTCAAGATCATACCTCTTGGTGACAGTCAATAGAATTTCTCTAGATTCTGGTAGAATCTGGGTGGATGAAATACGTTGCGCTACTCAGATCGTAAAGAATCATTATTCATTAACCTTTAAAAGTCAACATTAAATAAGAATGCTATCACAAGTCTTTGTAAAAAATTTCATACCTAGTGGTATTGAAATCATTTGACATTGTATAGATTCTTGTGTGTTTCCTTGTTATTACGTTGCAGAATATAAGAGAAAATTTTAGAATACGGAGATCATGGAATGAGTGATGTCAAGGAATGATTATGAATTTGAGAGTGTTTCTAATCATGTGAGATACATATTTTTGAAATGAACAGATGATGAAGGTAATAATGAAAATGAAGGTAATAATGATTAAGGGATTGTTTATACAAACGGATTGAAAGAAACTTGTTTGTACATATGTTATATACTTAAGCCTACTTATTTATAATTAGTCACTTACAAAAAGAAGCGTCCAACTCCTTGTAACTGAGAATTTATAAATTCATAGTTCAGGGATTTATAATTTCCTTATTCAAATGAAGAAGTGACCTAATTCATTTCAATAAGATGATCATAAATCGTCTTACCTAAGCATAAAAACACGATATGGTAATGTGTAGAAAATGATATGATCATGAATTGTTAGATAATATTGAGATGTTGATTGTACTAACGCCCATATAATCGAGGATGATAATTTATGTTTCAAAGGTATGAGGAGAGTATTCAGAGTTGAACATGATAGAATTGACGAGTTTTGATACCACCAGATAACAAGATGTAACGGAATTATCACTTTATTAATTCATGGATAACTTTACATATGAAACTCTAAAAGAGTTGATACTTATGCTAAGTATCTTGTAGTAGGATAAAAGTAACAAATGACAAGGATTGTAGCTTGATGATTAGGGTTTTTAGATTGAAGAAGATTATGATGAGAGTTGAATATCCTCGAGAGTTGTTTCTAGGGTAGAAATCCTAAAGTGAACAAAAGCAAGCTCATTTCTAAGTAGGCTTTCCTGTGGCCCTGTTATTTGTTTTTGAGCACTGATTCGCATAATGTCCTTTCTTCCACAGGCATACAAGTTATGGATACTATTGTAGATTGTTTTCTACGTGTTTTGTTCTGCAGTTCTTGGACAGATGACCTACTTTGTTGCAAGTCTGGCACTTGACAGTACAAGGACCTATGTGATGTAAGGTGCATCTTTCACACAAAGTACGGTTTACAGTATATCCGTTGGTGGCAGTATAAATCTTAAAGGTTTCTTGTCTTCTATTCTGCTGTTGGTGGTAATCATCATTACAGTTGTTATTGTTGTAGTTATTCTGATAGTTGTTTGTTGTTACATGCTCCCTTTATTCTCAAGCTTTCGTTTGTGATCATTGGTTTCTTGCACGGAATCACGCTTTATTATTTGATCCATTAACCTCTGGGATATGTGATGGCTATCTACCAAAGTTAGGAGGACTTTGAGGCAGTAACTTTCCTTCAAGCTTTCGTAGCCCCGATGAAAGCTTCCATAAGTTTCTCAGAATTCGGCACCATGTTTAGACATAAGATTGTTAATTCTTAGAATCTTCTAATATAAGTCTTGAGATCACTTCCATTTACAATTAGATCATAAAATTCATCTTCCATTTTCTTGATCTTAGTTCGAGGACAGTACTTGTTCGTCAGAAGCCTTTTTAACCAGGTGATTTGAACTATCTCTTATTCCCAGTAGGCCGGGGCATGTGCATTCAACCAAGACAAGGCATCGTCAGTTAAAGTACGATAGCAAATGTACTTTATTATCCTCGTACACTGCTTCGAGAGAATACTGATTCAGTTCGTTCAAACCAGTGAATAAGGCCTACTGCTCCTTCCATACCATTAAAGCAGAAAGGTTGACAGCTGATAAACTCTTTGTAGTTTCCCGTTTTTACTGCAGGAGCTCCAGTAAGATTGTTGGGATTACTAGCACTTGCTATGGCAGCAGTCTGTGCTTCCATGGTTGTAGTAAGATTAGCAATCAGTTGTCGGATGGCATCTAAAGTTATGGCTGTGTTTCGGAAGTTGACGTCCTTTTGGAGGCATTTTATCAACAAAAGATAACATGTGTAGAAGAATGACATCACACAAGTTTTTAGAAAGGTAATACTTATAAAGAAAATGTATGCTTACAATGCTTAGCGAAATGCATATTTTTGATTTAAGCACTTAGAAGTTTATTGTTATGATTCATGGAAAGGACGGAGATAAAGATACAAATGAATCAAGGAGAAGATGAATGGAAGGAGAGAGATAAGTTGGAAACAATAAGGTTATGAAATGGGATTATCGCTTTATAAATAACTTGCTTTGTTTTTACTTCACTGTACATAGCAGGATTTGACACGAGCGTTTTAATTTATACCACACATCCCATGACTAGGACTTATTCTAAGAGTTTGTTGATTCTGAGCCGGTAGATGACATCCTAAAGATCCCTCCTATGCTGTTTGTGACGATTTTTGGATTTTCTCAATGATTTGTTCAAGATCCCGAAATTTTGTATGTGAGCAAAGGCAAATCTTATCCTTTTGCCGCTAACTAGCTTTTTTGAAGTTTGATTAATCTGAGTATGGGATTTTTCTGATTTCGGTCCTTTAGTTCGTCACTATTCCTTCTTATGAAAAAAAAAAAAATCATTCTATCCATAACGTCCTTCCTTTCCATTCCTCTGAGTGTGAAGATAAAGTTCATCTAAGTAATTCAAAATATCTTTAATTTGTCCCTCATGATGTTTCAGATACATCTTAATTGGACATTTTCCTATTTCAAATATGTGTGGTGGGGTAGGAGTATAAACTGAGGAAGATAGTGATACCAAATCACAAGTTTGATTCCAGGATGAATTAGATAACGTAGTTGAGGAAGAAGATGGGGAATGGATTCACTTCTTAGGTGGTAATAGTTCTTCAGGAATAGAGAAATATCGAGGATTAAATAATAATGATGGGGTAAATAACCGGATGATAGAGTCAAAATAGCTTTGGAGTAATAAGAGATCTGGTGAAGAAAATAGTAATAACCTAGCATAAAATGCTTGTACTCCGTCAAATACGAATTATTGTAAGAAATGAGAGAATACAGTGTGGGATCATGATTATTATCTTTAGGGTTTTTTTGAAGAGTTAAAAGAAGTTGCTCCCAATGAGTAACTGTGTTAAGATAATCTGATGAGAACCGAAGATCGTAAAGAATATTCATAGAGGAAAAAAAAGCATCCTCATATCGAAAGTACAAGTGGTTGGATAAGACATCGTTCCAGTTAATAACCCAGTCGTAAAATAACATAAGTTATTTATGTAATAGTAAAATAGATATGTCTATTACATACAATGTTTCCGGAATGTAGTACCGTAGTAACCTTGGATGGCTAAAAAACATGAAATTTGGTTATAGATTAAGGATTTGACCTAGTCTCTATAAACCATGGAGGCGCTGATTAACAATCTGTAACACCCCCATTTTTACAATATAGCAGCGGAAGCTAATCTGGGGTATTACTTCATGGATACAACAATCATAATCATAGAAAACAACTTTAAAAGAAACGTTATTTAGTTATCATTCATTATAATCAGAGTTTTTACAAAATACAGGTCCCAAAATCTAAAATATTATGTTTGAATGATAACGTTCAGCCATCCTTCTGAATCCATTGCCACTCCGTAGCCGTTAACTTGCTCAATACCGAGAGACAACATGCTAAAAAGTCAACACAATGGTTGAGTGAAATTCATAAGTTTGATATAAATAGTTTGAATACAAGTAATAGTATAATAATTGTATAAACACAATTATTATGAAAATGATATTGATCTTGGGTTATGTTATTATATACCCGTTATTAGTAATAATCGCAATGAATAATAGTAACAATGTATTATCCCGTTATTGCCTTGTTTGGTCTGATTGGTCTTGTTCTCATGTCACCCACAACACATTATTCATCTAAGTCAATTTAACGACTTTGAAGATCTCATAATATCAACATATAACATAATCCAAAGTCAATTTAATAACAATGAAGTCAAATTTAACGACTGTGTAGAATTTATATACCACTAACATTTAATATCCAAAGTCAATTTAACGACTCTAGTCAAATTTAACAACTTTAGGATTTATGAAACTACCACATTATATCCAAAGTCAATTTAAACACTTGTATCAAATTTAATGACTTGTAGGATTTAATGGATACTAACAGATAAAACCTCCAAAGTCTGGTAAAATATTTGTAATCGTTATTTATAGCAATAAAACCCCTTGCGGGTTTTATGAAAAATTGAAATGCGAGGCTAATGTATTCACTAGTCTTTGAAAGAAATCATATTTGGTTATAAGATAAATGTAAAAAGAGTTGTAACAAGCGTGTATCCCCTCCGCGGGTTTATAAAACAATGTAAAAATAATTAAAAGGCGAGGTTATGAATCTCACATGTTAGGATAGATGTAATAAAATATTCTGAAATGAAAGCTGACGACCTTATCACAATCTTAACCAGGGAATGTTGATATAATGAAATGATAGTAAACAGCCACGTCACGCAACCTGAGTAAATATGTTGAGTCTTAGGAAGATTGTACTCTAGAACTTTAGTTTTAAGAGTAGGAGATTATTGAGGAGTATTGGAATTATTGGTATCACTGTTCGGGCCAACAAAATTCCGAAGTCCATCAGTAAACGTTTTGAGGACTAGGGCAACTTTAAATCGTAAACCAACAACTCATGAGTCAGATTGTAATACCAAGATGAAACTCCTTAATTATGTAAGCCCCGTAGTAATAGTGATATGATATAATCGTTTAAAAGCGCATTTAAAATCAATATCTGGAAATGTTAAGCACGAGAAGCGTTAATTAAAGTTATGTTGGATAATGTTTTGAGCATGATTTTATACTTTTTCAAAATGTTACATTTTAGACCCTAGGATTGGAAAACATACAAATAGGATCCTTGGAATTGCATCTTTTAACGACTTTGGTCCTTCAACTTTGAAAGATATACCAAGTAAACATTGCACTTTGAAAAGTGACATAATAGACCCTTATAGTTATAACTTTGATAAAATGACATATTCAGCCCCTTTAGTTATAAGTTTCAAAAAGTTACGATATATACCCCTTGCATGGATTATAATTACAAAACATGTCCAAATTGCCATGCAAGCTTATTTTAACATTTCAATAGACATTTATAAGTTATAATAACTAAAAAATGAAATGTTTTTAATGTAACGTAAGTTTAAAATAATCGATTCGTTAAGCTAGGAACAAAACGTGGACATATTAGGGTTTCAAAACTAAAAAACTCGTTGGTTTTAAGTTCAAATCCCTTCATTAATAAATAAAGTATGTTATTTTTAACATTAAAGTAATGCATGAGAGGAAGATTATAATAATATTTTAAACATTATAACATTTAGTTTAAGAAAAACGGAAATTAGGGTTTCGGGTGTATGGTATTTTGGTATCAAAATGGAAAAAGAGGATGAAATTGAGTTATGAAACTTTAACAAGAGTAATATTTAGGCTCATATGAACATATAAGGTGTAGGTAGCAGAAGTGAGAACATACAAAACCATAGTTTAGGAGCTCATTATCAAAAAATGGTGGAAATGGGTCATTTCGGGTAGTATTTCCACTCGTACGCCTTGTATCTTGTTCCCGGGGCTTCAAATCTTCAGGGATTCGCTTCTTAAACTTCTTTAATGATCCTAGGATCATATGGGAGCAAAGTATTGCTGCCTTATGGGTTTGAGAGAGGAGATGGGTGGTGCAAGTTTGAATGAAGACTAGAGAGCTCTAATATAAACTTCAAATGAAGTAAGAAGACTAATGAAGCTTTGGTTCTATCTTGGATGTGTGGATGCATGCTATAGGGTGACTATGGAGAGGCAAAATGGTGATTTATTTAAGGCTAGAAACTAGATTGAAGGTTGGATGGCCTAGATGGAAGCGACGGCTAAAGTATGGCAAAAACAGCACAAGGGTGCCCTTTCATTCTTTTACCCAAGGAGTGAGTCAAATGCTACTTATGTAAGCTCAACTAGAATATAGAAGGTTATTGGGTGGTCATTTGCACATGGTAGCATTTTAAATGGGTCAAAATGAATATGGAAGTGGTTCGGGTCAGTTTTGGGCTTGACGTGGTGTTCAAGGGTTTTTTCCAAGGTAACAATGTGTTTATAATGATTAAGGATAGATAAATAGTTTGTTAAGGTCTAGGTATTAAATTAATTAGAAAAGATTAGGAATTGGTTTGGTTAAAACTGGGGGTTTAAAACACAGAAATGGTTCACAGGGCTTTGATTAGGGCATGAATAGGGTTTTCTTGCTTGACTTCCCTTAGTTAATATTATTTTGCATACTCTGATTAGAATGAGGAACTATTGAATCCTAGAGCTTAATAAAGTATTATCAATGAAGTTTGATCGATGGGTTTTAGTTAAAAATGGGTTTGAAATGAAAGAAATAAGTTTGTAGCTTGGAATTAGGGTTCATATAAGGCTTTTGGGTTTTCTAGCTTTGTAAATCTTGTATATTGTCAAAGTAATGATGGATAATAATGGATAATGGTTTTTAAACTCATTTTATGGTTTTACAATGACTCTTGGTTGCTTACTTGAAGAGAATGAGTAAACGGGTTAAAATCACAATTAGGGCATAATTAGGGTTTTCTGGATTCGTTCTTTGTGTAATTGATGTAGAATAATGAAATGATAATGGATTATGATTGAGAATGTTGTAATTTATGTTATTATAACTTTATTTAAAGTATGGTTTATGTTTACAATGGATAAAAACGAAGAAACGAGTCATGGTTTAGAAACTAGCTCGGTTTTAGGGTTTAGGGTTTTGAATTAGGGTTTTGAGTGTAAAATGATGTATGAAAGTTTATGAATAGAATAATTATGGTGTACATATTGTATATTGAGTGTAGTAACTTGCACATAAGTGATGGTAAAGAAATTAGAATGAAAATGGAGGTAAAACGGCTATTTTATAGATCATGCTTAATGACTTATACATTGAGCTTTTAGAGACTTGTACTTTAACTTGAAGAGATTTTATATTTCAAATGAGATGTTATATTGCAATTACTATGCTTTAGTAGCATTGTGCTTTCACTTTAGAGTTAATCTATGCCACCAAAATAGGGTTTAGAGATAGACCGATAATGTTTTTTAAAAGCCCGTTTTGATATAACGATGCAATAGTCAATATATGAATAATTACTCAAGTAAAAAGAATAAGAGGATAAATGACTTAGACAAGTTATAATGATTTGTTATTGACATATATAAGTACAAGATTTCCATAGATAGGTATGCGTGATGTCTCGTCTACCTGTAGTTTATGCAATTACATGACATACTGAGATATTGACAATACAATTAAAAGTAATAAAGCGAAAAAATTTCCGCCTTTACAATTGTGATAATAAGTAAAATAAGGTATATGAAAATCTGATTTGTAAAAGCCTCACCCCTTACATAAATCTCGTGCCCTAGATTTTAAAAATTGAAAGTTATAGTGAATAGATGATGTTAGGTTAATCAAGGTTACAAGTCCACGTGTGTGATGCATTTATAATTATGTTGTACACCATAATTATAATTACCTCCTTTCACACGTCTACTTATTTTCAAGATTACACCTCTTGATGACAGCCAATAGAATTTCTTCAGATTCTGATTGATCCTGGGTGGATGAAATACTTCGATTTATGAAACCTGTGGGTTATGGGCCCACCATGCTTCTGCTGCACTATTGTGATTGTAAAGAATCGCTATTCATTAACCTTTAAAAGTCAACATCGAATAAGAATGCTATCACAAGTCTTTGTCAAAATTTTCATACCTAGTGGTATTGAAATCATTTGACATTGTATAGATTCTTGTGTGTTTCCTTGTTATTACGTTGCAGAATATAACAGAAAATTTTAGAATATGGAGATCATGGAATGAGTGATGTCAAGGAACGATTGTAAGAGAGTTGCTAATCACGTGAGATACAGATTTTGAAATGAACAGATGATGAAGGTAATAATGATAATGATTAAGGAATTGTTTGTACAAACGGATTGAAAGAAACTTGTTTGTACGTATGTTATATACTTAAGCCTACTTATTTATAATTAGTCACTTACAAAAAGAAGCGTCCAACTCCTTGTAACTGAGAATTTATAAATTCATAGTTCAGGGATTTATAATTTCCTTATTCAAATGAAGAAGCATTCTAATTCATTTCAATAAGATGATCATAAATCGTCTTACCTAAGCATAAAAACATGATATGGTAATGTGTAGAAAATGATATGATCATGAATGGTTAGATAATATTGAGATGTTGATTGTACTGACGCCCATATAATCGAGGATGAAAATTTATGTTGCAAAGGTATGAGGAGAGTATTTAGAGTTTGAGTATGATAGAATCGACAAATGATGTCGAGTTTTGATACTACCGGATAACAAGATGTAACGGAATTATCTCTTTATTATTTCATAGATAACTTTACATATGAAAAAGAGTTGATACTTATGTTACATGTCTCGAGATTTAGTTGAGAGATAGAGTGATGTTGGAAAATAGATGTTTTTAGCTCCTACAGTTTCTAGTCTGATGGCCTACTTTGTAGCAATTCTGACACTTAATAGTGCACGGTCCTGTGTGATGTAGAGTACACTTCCTACAAAGGGGATGAGGTCCATTATATCCACGGTTTCCATTAGCCTTAAAGATTTCCTGCCTTCCATTTTGCTGCTGATGGTGATAATTGTTGCGGTTGTTATTGTTACGGTTATTTGGGTAGTTATTTTTGTTAATGTGATTGTTGGAGTGGTTATTGTTGTTGCGATCATTGGGGTAGTTGTTGTTGTTGGTGGTGTTCCTTCTATCATCGATCTTTCGTTTGTGATCATTGGTTTCTTGCACATAATTACGCTTTATTATTTGGTCCATTAATCTATGAGCTATGTTTGTGGCTTCTTCCAGAGTCTGAGGTTTTAAAGCTGTAACGTTTCCTTCAATGCTTTGCGGTAGTCCCCCGATGAAAGCTTCCATAAGTTTCTCAGAATTTGGCACCATGTTTGGACATAAGAATGCTAGTTCTTGGAATCTTCTAATATAAGTCTTCAGATCACTTCCATTTACAGTTAGACCATAAAATTCATCTTCCATTTTCTTGATCTCAGTTTGAGGATAGTACTTGTTTGTCAAAAGCCTTTTTAACTCAGTCCATGTGATTTGATTAGCTTGCTTTATTCCCATAGGCTGGGCATGTGCATTCTACCAGGACAAGGCATCATCAGTTAAAGTACCAGTAGCAAATGTTACTTTATTTTCCTCAGCACATCTGCTTCGTGAGAATACTGATTCGGTTCGTTCAAACCAGCGAATAAGGCCTACTGCTCCTTCCGTACCATTAAATAAGAAAGGTTGACAGCTGATAAATTCTTTGTAGTTTCCCGTTTTCACTGCAGGAGTTCCACTAAGATTGTTGGGATTACTAGCACTTACTATGGCAGCAGTCTGTGCTTCCACGGTTGTAGTAAGATCATCAATCAGTTGCCGGATGGCATCCAAAGTTATGGCTGGTGTTTCAGATGTTGATGTCCTTTTGGGAGACATTCTATCAACATAAGAAAAAATTTCGGTAAGAATGACATCAACCCAGTTTAGAAGTAATACTTTCAAGAAAATGTGAATGCATAAAATGCTTACGAAAAATGCTTATTATTATGTGATTATACGCACTTCGGAAGTAATTGTATGATTACACAAACGACGGAGATAATGATGCAAATTTGGTGAAAATAGGATGAAAGAGGCGATAAAGTTGGCAACAAAAAAGATAACTAAAAGGGGATTCCTTTATAAAATAACGCTTTTTGCCTCTTAACTGTAATCATAGTCAAGATTTGAGACAACGTAATTTATTTATACCACACATCCCGTGGCTAAGATAAAGCTATAACTAGTCTAAGAGTTTTAGTTAGGTAGATGACACCCTAAACGATCTCCTGGTTCTTGTTTGGTATAAAGCTTGTATTCTCAATGATCCGTTCAAGATCAGAATTCTGTAGAGAGCAAATGCATCTAATCCTTTTTAGCGCCTAACCGTTTCTTTTTGAAGTTTGATAATCTGAGTACCGGATTGACCTATGGAGTTCAGTTCTATTAGTATTCGTTACCATAAATACACCTTCTTCCATTCTCTCAAAACGGTAAGAAGAGAGGTTCGTCTAAATAATATCCAGTGAGATATCATCGAGATATGTTCCGTCGTGATGTTATAGATGCATCTAACTGAACATTACCCTATTTCAAATATCAGAGGTGGGGTAGGATTATAAACTGAGGAAGATAGAGAGATAACCAATCACAGGTTTGATATCAGAGAATGAATTAAATAACGTAGTTGAGGAAGAAGATGGAGAATGGATTCGCTTCTTAGGTGGTAGTAGTTCTTCAGGAACAAAGAAATATCGAGGATCAAATAGTGGTGATGGTGGTAATATCGGAGATGGAGTCAAAATAGCTGGTGAAGCAATAGGATCTGGTGATAAAATAGGTGATACCTTAGCATAAAATTCTTGTACGTCCTTACGAACAAGGATTATAATAGAAAGATTAGAATACAAGTGGGATCGATTTATCTGTAAGTTTTCCGAGAAGAGATTAAAAGAAAACCTCTTCCTGATGGAAGCTGGGAAAAATCTGATGAGACCGTAAGAATGATTTAGAGAATATTCAGGGAGGGGAGGAGGGAAAAAGCATCCCTCGATATCGAAAGTAGAAGTGGTTTAGTGAGAAGATCGTTCTAATAACAAACCTAGTTGTAAATAACATAATTATTTATGTTCTAGTAATAGATTAATGTATATTTACATACTTGTTTCAATGTATGGCACGGAGGACTTTGATGGGTCCCCTTCTGAAAAAGAAAAGTAGTTATAGTCAATGTTTTTGACCTTGTTATCTATAACCATGGCTCTGATACCAATCTGTAACACCTACATTTTTATAATATGACACGGAAGCTAATCTGGGGCATTACTCACATGGAATACAAACAAAAAAAAATCATAGGAAGAACACCTTTAAAAAAGACGTACTGCTAGAAAAATTTAGGTTATTCATTCGTTATAACAGAGTTTTACAAAATGCAAGTCCCAAAATCTAGAAACAAAAATGTGAATGATAAACACGTTTTAGGAGCCATTCCATCAAGTCCATAAATGCCACCCATGCCATAAGTTGCTCAATTACCTAGATATACCTGCATAAAAAGGGTCACCCCAGAAAACAGGTTGAGTGAAATTCCATATGTTTGAAATGTATTAATTGAATTACAGTTTTATTTATATGTGAAAGATTGGCATTACTGGGATAATTACATAGAGAACTAGTATATTATAAAAACAGTAAATTTATCCTGAGGAAAAAGATGAATAATTATATGGTTAAAATGCAAATTACTATATTGAATAATTTAGCAACGAATACAAATATCATGGAAAATTCAGGGTAATATTTATTATTGGTAGCTAAGCTCATGACATCAAAACATTAACAGTGAAATCACCGTAGTGATATTGGTTTGGACAGATGTCCCTGTGGAAAAGATAAACTTGCCAAGGTTACCAATTTGACAAATTGTATCAGTGTGTTTGGCTTTACCGCCAAGACATGGGTATAGCAAACGGGAAGCCGTCACCCCAATAGATCATTCAAAATATTCGCGTTCACAAGTAAGTGAGTCGCAATGCAAGTAATTAATGATTCATGATATGGAAATAATGGCACTGGAATATACTTAGGCAATAATATATCTGGGTAGCATACATTTAGAGAAATACTTGCATTCATGGTTTATTACAGTATTACAGGTTTTATCAAAGTTTGAAAATGTGAAGTTATTAAACTCATATAAGTCTTGAAAAGTAATCAGGCATGTTATAAAGATAAACGAGTATTAAAAGAGTTTGAACAAGCAAGTAGCCCCCTCTGCGGTTTATAAAACTTGTAAAATAAGTAGAAGGCGAGCTAAGAATCTCACCTGGTAGGTAGATGTATATAAAATATTCTAAATGAAAGCTGACGACCTTATCACAATCTTAACCGGGAATGTTGATATAGTAAAATGATAGTAAATAGCCATGTCACACAACCTGAGTAAATATGTCAAGTCTTAGGAAGATTGTACTTTAGAACTTGTTTAAGAAGTTATGAGTTTGATTAGAAGATATGTTTGAAATTATGAATCACTGTTGCCGGGGCCATCATAAATCAGAAGGTCATTCATATATCATCTCTTGAAGAGCAGGGCACTTTAAATCGTAAACCCAACACTCATTCAGATACGTAAATACCAAGATGAAACTCCTTAATATGAAGCTCCCTAGTATTGTGATACGATATAATCGGTTTTAAGCGTTTTAATCAATATCTGGAAATGTTAAGCACGTCAAGCGTTAATTAAAGTTATGTCTTGTAATGTTTTGGATATGATTTTATACTTTTTCAAAATGTTACATTTTAGACCCTGGGGTTCTAGGAAATTGCAAATAGACCCCTGAGGTTTGCACTTTTACGACTTTGGTCCTTCAACTTTGAAAGATATACCAAGTAAACCTTGGACTTTGAAAAGTGACATAATAGATCCCTGGAGTTATAACTTTGATAAAATGACACTTTTAGTCCTTTTAGTTATAAGTTTCCGAAAGTTACGATATATACCCCTTGCATGGATTATAATTACAAAACATGTCCAAATTGCCATGCAAGCTTAGTTTAACATTTCATTAGACATTTATAAGTTATAATAAACTGAAATATGAAGTTTTAATGCAACACAAGTTTAAAATAACGATTCGTTAAGCTAAGAAGCAAAACGGGTCAAATTAGGGTTTCAAAACATACAATACGACGCTGGGTTTAAAGTCAAATTCTCTATAACTTATCAAAGTACTTATTTTATCATTATAAATAGCTTATAAAGGATTATTATAACAAAATGTTACAAGTTTATACCAATAAGTTTTAAGTAAAAACATAAAATTAAGGGTTTCAGGGTTTTAATCGGTTTTGGATCAAAAAGGCATAACACTTAGGTTTTTGAGTTCAAAGCTTTATATTATGATTTTAGCAAGATCATATGAACATTATAACGTTACATGAGCAGAATATAAGTTTATAGAACCTGGTTTGAGCTTATAGCTTGGAAACGGGTCAGAATCGGGACTTTCAGCTTCGTACGCCTAGAACAACGACTCTCGGGCTTCGTTTCTTGGTTTCTTTTGCTTAATTTATGTACTTGAGACTTCTTAAGATCTATTAGAATTCATATTGAGCAATGAGTTGCTACTATGAAGGGTTATAGAGGAGGAAGTGGGGGATGAAGAAAAAAGAAGACATAAGAGTCCTATTTATATCCATTTGAAGTAGCAAGGAGTAAGCAAAGCTTATGATCTGGTTTTGACACATAGAGAGTCTAGTTAAGATTGGAGAAGCTAGGAAACAATGGTGGAGGTCTAGAAGTAACTTTGATGAGGTGTTTGAGTGTTGGTGTATGCCGCGGCTGAAGAGAGCAAAAGAGAGCCAGGTCTCTTAATTTTGACCAAGGATTGGTCTAAGTAAGGTGCATAAACTGCTGAAGGTTCCTAAAGAGGTTTCATATTGTTTTTTGCACTTGGAATGTTTTGAAAATGGTCAAAATTGAGTTTAAAAGGGTTCGGGTTAGTTTGGGTTCGACTAGTGTTCAAGGGTTTTGCCAAGTATACATTGTATTTATAATGATAAAATAGATGAAATAGGTTGTAAGAGTCTGTTATTAAATAATTAGCAAAGATTAGCAATTGGTTGGGTGATAAACGGAGTAGAAATGAGAAACGAAGGTCACGGGTTCAAATTAGGCGCGTTTAGGGTTTTTCTTGACTTTCTTGCTTATATTTGCATAATCTTGATTAAGGAAAAGAATGGAATACAAAACCTAGGGTTTATATAAAGTATTATCAATGAAGTTTGGTCGTTGGTTTAAGTTAAAATGGGTTTGAAATTGAGAAACGGGTCTAAAACATAATTAGGGCATAATTATGTTTTTTCTGGATTCGTAAGGTTTTCATAAGGCTTGATTTCTTGCACAAATTAGACAAGTTAATGATCAGATTAATGATTTGTAAACATCATTTATAGTTTAAAATGCCCCTTTGTTGTTTATTTGGGATTAGAATGGGTTTAAAAACGAGTAAACGGGGTTAAGGAACCAATTAGGTACATTTAGGTTCTAGGATATGTTTTTCGTACAAGTGAAGTAATGATTGAATAGATTGATAATGATTTAAAATAAGTTTTTAACAACTTATTTGAGTAGTTGGTTTGGGTCTACAAATGGATAACAAGCCAAGAAACAGTGTTTCTCATTAGGGTTTTGAAGTGGTAAAAAGATGTATGAAAGCTTATGAATAGAATATTTATATTTAGCATCTGTAAAATGAGTTGTAAGTAAACTTGATTAAGTGGTGGTGAATAAATTAGAATGAAAATGGAGGTAAAACGTCTATTTTGGAGATCATGCTTAACGACTTGTACATTGAGCTTTTAGAGATTTGTACTTTGAGTTGAAGGGATTTTATATTTCAGATGAGATCTTATATGGCTTTGTAAATGCTTTAGTAGCTTGTGCATTCACTTTAGGAGTTAACCCTTCCATGAGATTAGGGTTTAGGGCATCCGATAATGGTTTAAAGCCCGTTTTGATATGATGTTGTAAATGGTACCTTATAGGAATAATGTACCTTGTAATAATGATATTATGATATTGATTTGACATGTTATGATGTTTGCTTGTCATATATGAAGACATGATTTCCATTGATAGGTTGCGTGAGCTCGTCTACTTTAGTTATGCAAGCTACATGACATACTGAGATATTGACAATACAAGTAATGTAATAAAGCGAAAAATTTCCCCGTATAATTGTGATAATAGTAAAATAGGTTTTGCATTTGATGAAAATTAATCGAATATAAAACCACCCAATCTAATAAACTTATTTAAAATCTAAAGCTTTAAACTTTACTAATATCTAAATAACTAATTAGCTAGTAAATGTATGAACTTTATTAACTAATTAGCTAGGTAAATATTTAAAAAGCTTAAAACTTTATCTAAGCAATAAGTTTAGAAGACCCTTAAGCTCCTCGCCAAATAGGTTGAATAAGTTTTCATCAACAATAAGAAAAGCAAAAGGTTAGGACAAATAAGCTATAAGCTAGAAGCTTTAATTATAAAATATTAAGTATTTTGAAAATAGAAAAGCTAAAAGCTAAGAGATCTAAACAAATAAGCTTTTAAAAACTAAATCTACTTTTAGAAATCAAAATTTAAATCTAATAAGCTAATAAGCTATCAAGGCTTATTCGAAAGAAGGATGACGAATAAGGACTTAGATATAAGCCAAATCCTTAAATAAGCTACAAGTAAACTTCAAAATAAGCCCTAGCTTATAAGCCACAACAAACGAAACTAGATCTAGATAGTAATAAGCAATCAAAAAACTATAACTACTACTAAACTTAAGATAAGCAAACCGAGTAAGTAAAAAGAAAAAAAACCAAATTTTTTAAAGCTAATTAAACTATTTAAAACTTAAGATTAAGCTCACGAAGATCTAGGAAACACAAAGCTTAATGAATAAGCCGAGGATAAGCACTCACGGTTTCCTTTGTGATCTCGAAATAAGCTTAATCAAATAAGCAAACTACAAGAGAAAATAAGAGAAGAAAATGGAAAAGAAATGAAATAAGCAAAAGCTTATTTGTATATATAAGCTTAAATTCAACCAAATAAGCTAGAAGATAGCTTACTTGAACCGAAAATAAGCTTTGGACACAATAAGATCAAAAGAGCTTAATCGAAATTAGCAAAAGAAAAGAAGAAGAAAGAATAAGCCAAGATAAATAAGCACTTAACACCAACCTTCATTCCTTTAATAAGCTAAGAAATCCAATTACAATAAGCTAATAAGCTTTATAAAAACCTTTTACAAAATTTAAAATAAGCTAAAACTAAAACAAGCTACAACTAAAAAAACTACACTAAAATTTTTAGAGTAAACTACAAAATCTAACACCCATCTAATGCCTGTTGCGTCTGTTTATAAAGCCCAAATGGAGTGGGGGCATTTTTGTCTTTTTAGGTGACCAGCCAATAAGAGTTCTAGATCTAGTGGTATTTTTGTAATTTTGAGTGAGGAGCGTGTGCTAGAAAATTTCTAGGAAGCTGCTTCTACTACCTCATTAATTGCCAATCATTGGCAGCTGTTATTATTTTGATCCACCAATAGGAACCCGCCACGTGGGCATCTAGATGCTTTCTTAACCCGAACCAATGATTGGCACGGGATCCCATACCTCATACACCAATGATTGCTCTGCCACCTAACATCTGAACCTCGAGCCACCATCCGATCCTGCAACCTTGTATGAACAGTACCTCGTACACCTGAAATTCTGACACCAATCATTAGAATGCCATGTGTCACCACCTGAGTGGTGCCACGTGGCAAGTGCCATGTGGCAAGTGGTCCCATATCAAGTCAGCTACCACGTCAGCTGCCACATCAGCATGTGGTTCCCATGTCAGCCTACGTGGCAGTGCCACGTCAGCTGACGGGGTCCCACTAGCCCACGTGGCAGCCACGTTAGCTGCTGACGTGGCAGAGGGGATCATGCAGAATCAAACTCGGGACCTCTTGAATGAAACACTAACCCAACTCAGTTTACTAACTGAGCTAGGCATAGTTTCAATAATAATATACAAAATTTTATATTTAAGGGTTTATTGGACTAGGTCAGGTTTATTTAAGCTATAGGTTCAAATAAGGCACGAAAGGTTCAAATAAGAAAGGTTCAAAAATAAAAGGCCGGTACCGTTGGACTTGTAATTTCGCGCTCTTTCCAATGGTGTGCTCGGGGGAATTTAACGACTTCGTTTGAATCTCGATAAACATGAAAACATCGTCGAAAGTCACCCGAAAATTACCGTTTTTGCTTTGTTTTCAATTCTTTGTACCTGTAAGACATAAAAACACAAAGCAAACATATTTGCAATATAATTAAGCATATTTTAGTGTTATTAGTCGGTTTTGAAGTGTTTTCCGGGGTAAAAATGATGTGTATTTAATCACACATCAGTTTGACACATATTTTTTTTAATTTAAAGTATATATTGATATAAACGAATAATTGTTTACAAATATACAGATGATAAGATCAAATGGACATGCCCATAATCCAATCAACAAAACTGAAATACAAACTGAGATATAATTTTGACATACAAACAAACTGAACAAAACATATCATCTTATACATAGAGTTTTTTCATTCTTTTTGTAGTTCTCGCAGTTAAAGGGTAGAGTCTAGATTATATTGTTTGTGTTTTATTCTAGTCTGTATTGTTTTTGCTTGTAGTGCTTTACTAGTAGCAATTATATTTTATATATAAATATACATTTACCGTCCAAAAAAATATCATCTTACACTTCACATTTTCACAATAGCAGAACCTACATTTCCTATAACAATATCGATACTTTATACCAAACTAAGAAAGAATGACATAAAACACAATATAAATAGGCCTCATATCTCCACCTGCACATATCATATTTTCTTAATAAAGGCAGCCAAATAATCCATCTATAGCACCTCCAAACCTCACAGAAAGCTCACAAGGCCATCATCCATGAGAGGCATCATTATATGCAAAGAACTTGTTACTTATGATTGAAAAACTACATTTCCTACCCAAACTAACTACTAAGACCACTATGCACACCACCCACTACAACACTTGACGTATTCCCCGACGCCAAAAAGACGTTTTTTTCCAAAGACATGGCGTCGGGGATACTTATCCTCGACGTCAAACCGTCAGGTAATATACATCGGAGAAGCCGCATCGGTACAGTTAACCCCTACATATTTCCCTGACACCAACATGGGCCCCACCCATTTTTCAGTCAAATAATACTCAAAATTGACCAAAATTTTCGTCGACGACATGTCCCTAAGGTAAAGTTTTGACGGGTCAACGAAAGTCTATGTGGTTAACTTATTAATTAATTAATTAATTAATTAATTAATATATTGCAAAAGTGGTCAAACTGGGGAAGATTCTCCTCGACGACATGTCGTCGGCGCCTAGTTAAACTACTGCTGCACAACATTAATTTTTCAAATTTTTTCCAGAAAAATATACCAAAGCAACTGTAACACCCCTAATTTGGGTCGCAGCGGAATATGGGTTGAGGGTGGTACATCATAGATCAACAGCACAAGATATATATAAGAACGACCATTTAAAAGTCGTTTAAAACTGATACATTAGATTTAACAAATTGTTGTTACATAAGTCCGAAACTTCACTTGTTCATTGTTCAAAATACAAAGATTTTAGTCAATAACAGATGTATTCCCAAAATATAATGCAACCAAATCTTTTATGCATATGACTTCTAAAATAACGACCACCAATGTATCCCTGGTCTTGCACCTCATTGATCTCCTGAGAAAACATTGCTTAAAACATCAATAAAAATGTTGGTGAATTCTTAGGTTTGTAAAATGTATAATGTAGGACCGCAAGATTTCCCCATGATAATGCAACAGATGCAAACATCATAAAATGTGATTACGTTTTCCTAAGCTCATGACACTGAAGTTTAACATGTATGAATTGCAATATAAATTGCCAACATTACCCGTGATGATGTTCTAACCCGCAACATCCTATGTCCGACATAGTGTACGTTCGTTGTCCGGCAAACCGGAACAGTGAGCATGACTCACCCGAACTGGGATGTCAATCCTAAATAAATCTATTTATAACATTCGCGCTCACAACATGTAATTGACAGTTCATGATAATGGGCTCAAAGAGTTATCGCTACTTAGGCAAACACGTAATCATAATGTAAGATGTCCACTTGCGTCTAATTGTAAAACATGCAAATGTTTCTCACCCCAAAACATGTAAATCATTTATAAATATAAAATGTGGGGCTATGAACTCACCTTGTGCGTATGATAACAAGTATATCATAGAAAATGTGTCACGATAATGACCGAATGCAACCTAATCCAATAAAGGTCGTATAAGTACTAAGCATTTTGATTAACTAACACCATACATAATTCTATATAGCTATATCACCATCTAATTGTATTTATAAAATCTCATTTATAAAGTAAAAACGTTTATAAATATCTCTTTAGTGAAAACGGCGTAACTTTATCGCTTTAAGTTCGTTTCTTACGTTTCTTATGTTCACGCTTTCGTATTAAAACGAGCTATCAAAATATTATATTTTCATATTTTATGTCCTCTGGTGAACAGTACTTTTTACTGTTCATATACTTTTATAAAATTAGTCGTCGTAAACTCGTAAATGTTGTATTTTATTCGTTTTAACTCCGTTTTTAGTGATTCTTTCGAGTACGTCTTCGTAATTAATAGTTCTATCTAATTAATGATGTTTTCAAAATAAATATATCTAATGTGAACGGTAACTTTTATAAAAGTATTTATTATTGTAAACTTACAAAATTTATAACTCCTTCATTATTGATCCTAAAATTATGATTCTTATTGTTTTGGAATTCTAAAAATATGTACTTTGTATGAAAAATAACCAACCATTTATATCAGATCTGAAAATCAAATAGTTTTTATAAAATTTCTTTTATAACGGCGTTTATTATCGTATAACTTGTAATTAGCGTATCTCCTTCGTTATAAATCGGTTTTTCGAGTTCTCTACATGCCTACGATCGTCATGACATGTAGTATTTTATAAAAACATAAAATATATATGTTATTTTTGTATTTCCAACAGAAAGGTTTGGTCATTTTTTATAAATATAATTAAAACTTGATTTTGTAACTTTTTATTTTAGCACACTTGCTACAAGTCCATTACAATACTTAATATCACATGTATTACATAATTAGGGTCCTTAGTCCATCATTTGTCCAAATACTATCCAAGAATCACAAGATCCATAAGTCTACACACCTATTTGTGCATGAACTTTTATAAATACACTTTTTAGGTAACTTGTTTATATAAGCTTTTAAACATAAACCACACTTATATAATGTACATACTTCCATCCTCACATGTTCTTAACAACAATATAGCACATGACAAAGTATATCATACCATGATCATAAATAAAAATTCCATTTTACATGTAAATAAGTTCCTTAGATGGCGATTAACTATATAAACATCATATATGCATAAAATCATGAAAGTTAAGAGATTAAGGTTTTTAGATAACCTTAATATGATGTAAGATGATGAACAATATGATCTAAACCCTTGTTTAGCAAACAAACCCTAGCTTCCAACACCTTGAAAACCCCAAATCCAAGTAAACCCTAATTTCAAACCTTCATTGCTTTAACACTTATAAACTCCAAACCAACCCTTCTAAACACCTTAGGATATCTTAGAAATGATGTAGGAACACTTGGAAATGTGGTAAATAATTTTGTATATATTGTGTAAGGGTTTTGAGGGTGAGTCGTGGGCTTAAGGTGAGCAAGAGGGAGAGTATGTGTTGTTTCACCTTAAGAAATGAATATGTGTGTGTATTCTCATCTAGTGAATGGCTTATATACTAACAAGACTAGTCAAAGATCACATTAGAAAATCTAAGACACATTGAGCAAAATATGGAAGTCTTATGGTCAATATTAGACATGGTACTTCAAGGTATTATGAGTTGTTGATGTACAAATGCCAAGTTGATAAAATGTGTGCTATATGTCCCCTTCGGACTCATATTTCAGCCAAATTATATGGGGAGGGGGGGGGGAGTACAAGTGATTTTTGATCTCTTGGAAAAATATCTAGCATTATTTACAAGTTATAAGTTGTAGTTTTTTTAACATAAAGGTGTATACTTGAAATTTGAAAGTATTGGTTTATTTCTTTGCATAAAATTCAGCTAGGTTAATATATATGGGTGCATTTTTATAAGAATTTAGGTATTGGGTATAAAAATGGGTATTTGTTGAAGCGTAGGAAAGTTTTGGTGGTTCCGGGTATGCCTAAACGTATTTTATCGCGAAACGTAAACACTTTACGTAACCAATAAAAATAAAAGGTGCAAAGATAATAATTATCTTCTAAATCAGTATCTAACACTTGCTTGATGTAAACATTTAATTTTTTGATGCCCGTTTACATTGAACGATAATTTTTAGCTTACACGATTTAACTTAACGATTTCAATTTAAAAGCAAACGCGTACAATACTAAAAATAAATAGTGAATTTATTAACGACGTACAATGACCCTAAAACACGGAGTGTTATAGTCTTCCCTCGTTAAATGAGCCTTGTCATCAAGGCTTAAGACGCGGCACTTGACAACGGTGCGGTCTTTGTGAAGAGGTGTGGATATTTCTTCCGGAATTGGTCTTCACGTTCCCATGTAAACTCAGGACCTCTCCTAGAGTTCCATTGAACCTTGATGATTGAAATTTGGTTTTGCTTCAATCATTTTACTCACGATCCATGATCTCTACTGGTTCCTCAACAAAATGTAGCTTGTCATCAATATGGAGTCCATTTAATGGAACGCCTAATGGTTCGTCGGCATAGCACTTCTTCAAGTTGGATACATGAAACGTATTGTGAACCCTACTCACCTCTTAAGGAAGCTCAAGCTTGTAAGCAATGACTCTAATTTTTTCCAACACTTTGAAAGGTCCAACATATCTGGGGTTTAGCTTCCCCCATTTGCCAAAATGAACTACTCCTTTCCAAGGCGAAACTTTAAGCATAAATTTATCTCCAACTTGAAACTCCATTGGCTTACACAAAAAATTGGTGTAACTCTTTTGTCGATCACGAGCGGCTTGCATCCTTTGCTTGATCTGGGCGATCTTCTCAGTTGTTTCCTAAACCATTTCTGGACCGGTGAGTTGAACTTCTCCAACCTCGGCCCAACAAACAGGTGAACGACACTTTCAACCGTAAAGTGCTTCAAATGGTGCAGCCTTAATGCTAGCGTGATAACTATTGTTATATGAAAACTCAACTAATGGCAAATGGTTAACCCAACCCTTTCTAAAGTCGGTCACGTACGCACGTGGCTGTGGGGGATGGGGGTAGTCATAACCTTGAGAGTTGAATAGTCCCCGTCGCTTTTTCTTCATTTTATTGGAGATATGCAGTAACTCATATCTAAATTCGATACCTAAATCCTTTTGAAGTACCTCCAGAATTTTGATGCGAACCTTGGTCATGATCTCAAATGATTAAGACATGTCTTCCATTATCGTGACTACCTCTTTCAGGTACATTTTGGCCAAAATTTTTTATAGGACCTAGTTTCCTCATTGTATGAAGATTGCGGATTAGTGAGTCTGTCAACAATCACGCCAAAATGGTGTCATCACCTTGTGACAACTTTAGGAAAGCTTCGTGATAAAAATCCATTGTGATATTATCCCACTATCTCATTGAGGTTAACCACAAGTTTGCACAAACAAACCCGATGGCCTTTGATGTTCAAAACTTAACCTTAGCTCATGTTAAACTTTTTGCTAACTATAGGTGCAAATGTCGGGCTTTTTATAATGTGGCCACCAAATATAGATACTTTCATGTCCTGATACATCTTGTCAGAACCTGGATGAATAGAGTATTTTGACTTGTCGGACTTGTGCATGATCACAGCCCTTAAATCACCCATATAACAGGGTAACCAACTCATGGCCATTATAAGCAAAAAGATCCAGTCTGCTCAGGTTCTAACATTTCCAATCCTAAGTTCTTCTTCTCCGATCCTTTTTGAAATTTTCAATCAACAAACCTCCAACATTTTTTGTTCTTGAATTTTCTCCTCTGTTTTTGTACTTCATCTGAGCATATCAAGATTGTTTAGAAAGATCCAAGTCCAATAGTCATGACTAAGGCTCAACCTCTAATGGTTTAATTTTGTTCTGTCCTGCTCAAAGCATCAGCATCAACATTTGCCTTTTTCCCGGGTGATTAACAATCCTCACAACAATCATAATCACCTGAGCAACTCTATACCAATGACGTTGCCTCATGTTCACTCTTTCTGATAAGAATGTGTGTAAACTCTTATGAGTAGTGAACACCATACACTTGGACCCATACAAATAGTGCCACCAAATCTAAGAGCGAACATATGTTACTGCCCTAGAGTTCCAAATTCATGAGTCGTATAGTTCTTCTCATGAATTTTTAATTGGTGTGATCCATAATCAATTACCTTCTCTATTTACATTAACACAGCACCCAAACCTTTGATTGAAGCATCGTAGTATGCGATAAAATCTTTGCTTCTTTCAGGTAAAGCCAGAATTGGTGCACTATACAGCTTTCTTCTGTCAACAGATGAAAATGTTGTTCTTGTTGTCCCCCTAATCAAACTTGAACTTCTTCTGAGTCAGATTGGTCCATACGGCTTAGCGATCTTCGAAATCCTTTTCAAATGCATTTTTGATAATACCCAGCAAGACCTAAAAATTGACAAATCTCTGTTGGCATTTTAGGAGATGCCCAATCCTTTATGGATTTGATCTTGGCAGGATCTACGTGAATGCCTTGACTATCAATCACGTGGCCAAGAAATTATACCTTGGGAAGCCAAAATTCGCATTTATAGAATTTAGCGTATAACTCCTCTTTCTTAAGCAATTCTAGAATTGCCTTAAGATGTTCTTCGTGTTCGTTCTTGTTCTTGGAATAGATAAGGATATCGTCAATAAAGACAATCACAAATTTATCCAAAAATGGCTTGCACACGTGGTTCATGAGATCCATAAATACCGTTGGTGCATTCGTCAAGCCAAATGGCATAACTTGGAACTCATAATGACCGTATCGAGTTCTAAATGCCCCCCCCCCCCCCCCCCCCCCCCCCCCCCCTCCCCCCCCCCCCCCCCCCCCCCCCCCACCCCCCCCCCCACCCCCCCCCCCCCCCCCCCCCCCCCACCCCCCCCCCCCCCCCCCACCCCCCCATCCACGCCCCCCCCCCCCCCCCCCCCCCCCCCCCCCCCCCCCCCCCCCCCCCCCCGCCCCACCACCCCCACCCCCCACCCCCCCCCCCCCCCCCACCCCCACCCCACCCCCCCCACCCACACCCCAACCCCCCCACCCCACCCCCCCCCCCCCACCCCCCCCCACCCACCCCACCCCCCCACCCCCCCCCCCCCCCCCCCCCCCCACCCCCCCCCCACCCCCCCCACCGCCCCCCCCCCCCACCCCCCACCCCCCCCCCCCACCCACCCCCACCCCCCCCCCCCCCCCCAAATTCATAGAATATCTTCTTCCCGTACTCGATAGTTGGTGATACCTGATTCGAAAGTGCATCTTAGAATAATACTAGATCCTTGGTAGTTGATCAATAAATATTCGATCCATAGTAGTGAAATAACAAAAGAAGAAGGAACAAAGATTCTTCACCGTTAACTTTGTTTAGCTCTCGTAGACCCCCGATGCAATTCAAAAACGATCCATCCTTCTTCTTGAGACAAATAAGACCCGGAGCTCCCCAAGGTGAAGAATGGGGTCTTATGAACCTTAACGATAGTTCCCATCAGTGGTCCAAAAATTCTTCTCATTTTAGACAGTGCCACATCGATAGAGGGTACCCAGTGCAAAAGATGCAATACCAAGCATCAAATCAATTTGGAAATTCCACTTGTAGAGTCTGTAGGGAGACCCGAACAAGTCTTCAGGAAATACATCAGGAAAGTTTGAATGTTATTGGTATTTTTTAGTGATTAAAATTAGTTTTAAAACCAAAAATAAAAATATTTGATATTCAAGCATCAAACAAGATACTTTCTTGGATTTCAAATTCATCTCTCGTCGGGATACGACATCCGGGAGATTAACTATTACTTGTCCTCAAGTAATTTTTATATCAAACGGGATACTCTCTACATTATTACTATTTGAGATATTTAGCTATATATTTTATTATATATATACTATTTAGACCGAATCAGCCAACCAATCCATACCGATTATGATGTCTAGACTACCAAGTTCTACGGGCACTAAGTCTATGTTGAATGGGTGATTTAAGAAATTTAATGTACAACCCTGAATGATAGCGTTTAACCCAATTATTCTCCCGTCAGCTAGTTCAATATCATAATAATGATCTAAGGTAGATGGTGTGATATTAATTTGGGAGCTAAATGCAGTAGACCCAAAGCTTCTATCGGCACCAGTTTCAATTAAGACAGAAGCATAGCGGTTGTTTAGAAGGAACGTACCCGTAATGACGTTTGAGTCTGGGTTTGTCCCTACACGGCCTACCGCATACACTTTCGCTGGAGCATTGCCATTTCCACCTTGGTTACCACGGTTGTTGTTTTTTAGCTTTGGATAGTCCCTCTTGAAATGTCCTTAGGCTCCACATTCATAGTAAGTAGGTTTCTGACCTGCCCTAGTGCCCCTCTGATTGTTACTAGCATTAGTATTTGCAGGACTCCTATAGTCGCGGGCTAGATGGCCAACTCTATTGCACTTGTGGCATTTGGGAGCATATGGACCATCGTGGTGATAATTGCATTTAGTTCATAGGGGTTTAGATCCCCCATATGGCTTCTTCTCACCAGATCCCGCAGTGTAAGCCCTGCCGGTGTTCTGCCTCTTGTTTTCTTATCGTTGTTGTTGTTGGTTATCATCGTGCTTTCTTTCGTTCTTAGGTTGACGCTCAGCAAAAGTGCGGATTTTTTTATACATCAGCTTAGTTGCTATTTCAATTGCCTCTTGCATTGTCTTAGGCTTTGATGCTACTACACTTTCGTGGATCATGTCAGGCAAATCACCGACATATCTCTCAATCTTGCCAGACTCTTCAGGAAACATTCCAACACACAGCAATGCCAGTTCCTGAAAACGTTGGTTGTAACCTATCACGTCGGTACCTTTCACCTTCAAATTCCACAACTCAGCCTCGAGCTTCTTAATCTCGCCCCTCAGGCAGTACTTGTCAGTCATCTTCTTTTTCAGGTCTGTCCAAGTCATTGCATACGCAACATCATGACCAACAGTCCTAACGTGGGAGTTCCACCACGTTAGAGCACCTGCAAGAAGAGTACAAGTGTAAAACTTGATTTGGTTTTCCACAGAGCAGTTGCTTATACTGAACACAGTTTCCATTTTCTTAAACCATTGAATCAATTCAACAACTCCTTCCGTTCCTTTAAAATTTAGAGATTGGCACTTCATGAAGTCTAGGTAAGTGCACCCTCTAGCAACTTGTTCTGTCCTTCTAACACCCGTTCCTGAATTATGGCTTTCATTGCCATTCGTGTTTCTGTCAGCATCACGTGCTGCCAAAGCATCAATAACACCTTGGTCTTTCATTGCCTTAAGCTGGGCATTAGTTACAGAAGTAGTGGCAGTGGTAGTGGCGGGGTTGGCTCTGGTTTTGCTTTTTTGGTGCCATTTTCTTCAATCATAAGAAAGTATAATACCCATTAGATTTTAGAAAATCATAACCATGACATGACATATACACAATAAATAAAGTGAGATCACATCACACAATGAAATGCACAACTGAATTAAAATTAACAATAGTGTAACTAAATTGACATTCATTCATAATAAATTCGATTACAGACATGACATAATACATCCTTTTCATATATAATCTGTAAATATACATGACCTGATTCAGTTACAAAATGATCACTACCATTAGGTTAAAAAAGGAAATATAAACAACCTAAAGCCTTACTAGCCGGGAGTTAACCCGTAATACTTAGTAGGCTAATACAATATAGCTACAACATAACCAAATCTACGAACTGCTACCAGCCTCCTCCGGTATCTCTGGTTATGTTGGACCGCTAGCGGGTCCCTACTGTCCCTACGGTGCTGTCACCTGTGTCTGCAGTGTCTCATCAGTCTCAATATCTCCACAAGCTGTGCCTGTCAAGCGCAGTCTGCTGCTCGTAAGGCTGCAATCTCCGTCTGCTATGCCAATAGAGTAGTCCTTAGTGCTCTCACCTCCGAACGGGCGGTGTCACTAGCATCCATCGACCGTCTCCAGGCCTTACGGGAAAGTCTAGCCTCTCTCTCTTCATGAGTAAGGTAGTGCGAGCATGAGCACGTCTATCTCTAAACAACATGTTGAGCTGACCGCTCATCAATGACCTGTCATCCTGTGGATCATTAAGTCTCCTATAAATCTCATCAGTGTCTTGTTTGAAAGTAGTGACAAAATTGGTCATCTGTTGACCCAACTCTGTGTCATCAGTCGCTGGTGCCCCTGGCATGCCCACAAGCATCTCATCCTAAGTGTCTGTAATCCCATAACTAGGGCTGTAATCAAGGCAAGCTTTTATCAAGCAACTCAAGCTCGAGCTTGACTCGATCAAGACAAGCTTTTATCAAGCTCAAGCCCAAGCTCAAGCTAAAAAATTAGCTCGAAACCTACAACAAGCTAAGCTCAAGCTTTTGATAGCTCGGCTCGAGCCCTTATTAAGCTTTTTAAGCTTTAATAAGTAATTAAGGGGTAATTTAAGAATTAACTTAATTATAAAGACCTATTTCATAAATAAATAAATAATTTAATCTAAAATGACATTTAACCCTAATTAATCTAACGATTTATATTCTAGTGTTGTGTATTCTTCATACATAGTTTTTACTTTTGAGAACATTAGCCAAAAATAATCAAAAACTAATTAATACTTTGGCTAATGTATGTTTTTGTTAAAATACTTTGTACATTTAAACATTAATTAGTACTTTGGATGTTTCATTCCAATGTTGGACTTTTTACAAGAATGTTATTGTTAGTTTTATTAATGTTTAATGAATCTACCTTGGTTTTCACTTATGGTTTTTGTTTGTTTTACTTTATGCATATGTTTATTGATGAGTTTGGCCGTTTGGCTATTAAATACATTAATTTTGTACACATTCAAGCTTTTCAAGCCAAGCTCAAGCTTTAATCAAATCCTACTCAAGCCAAACTCAAGCCTATATGGTTAAAGCTTGACGAGCTATCAAGCCAAGCTCAAGTCTACTATTTTTTTTCAAGCCAAGCTCAAGCCTTGTCAAGCTCGAGCTCGGCTTGACTCGATTACACCCTTACCTATAACCAACATCTCTCTCAGGTCACATCTGATCTCACCATCCAAAGTGGCAACAAAACCATAATCCACCCTAAAACCTCCAGTAGGTCTATCAGTGTGTGCAGATGAACTCTCACCGACCTCATATCTTGGACCTAGAGCAATACACAACCTCTTTAGAGGCCGCAATGTAACCTCAGAAACACCTTCTCTACAGACAATAGAGGGGAGAAGCATAGGTGGTGATGGAATAGGTAAAGGTATAGGTAGGAGTGGTGGTATCCCTGATGGTGGTGTCTCTGATGGTAGTGTCTCTGATCGAGGTGCTAAGATGTAGGTGGATGGTGCAACAGCTCTCATCATAGCTACAGATGCCCTGGTATGTGAGAGTATAATAGGTGGTAGTAGTGGTAATAAATGAGAAGTAGATGGTGACTCAGCCCTCTGTCGGATCATAGCAACTCTATATCCTAACCAATAAGTAGGGCTAGCAGGTAGTGGTGGAGGTGATATAGGTACTGGTGATGATACTCGTAGTGGTGGTGAGGGAATCTGAGGTAATGGTGATGAGCATGGGGAGAGTGGTGATGGTGGAGGTGATGGTATGGCAAGAAGTCTGGAAACCTCTGCCTCAGACCAAAATGGTGTAGGTGGCTCATCTCGGATAGACATCCTAGAAGTAACATGGTGTATAGGTGGTGGGACAGAATCGGCCGGAGGTGGGTGCTCCTCCTCCTCTTCCTCCTCATCCTCGTCCTCTTCAACATCATCATCATCATCCTCGTCATCATCGGATGACTCATCATCATCATCGTCATCGTCTCCTCCGTTAGCAGGATAATTAGTGGGGTCCTCCTCAGGATCCTCCTTATCCTCCTCTAGATCAGACTCTGCAATGTATCCTGGTGAGTCGGCAGTAGGTGAGACAGCAACAGGCAGTGGCTACTCCTCAGCAGGAAATACCTCATCCTCCGATGACATAAACTCTTGATATACCGGCTTAAGGACCAACTCTGGAGAAAGTGGTACATGCTCTGTCTCCTCCGAGCCAAGCACATAATCAGGAGATGGTAGGTCCTGAAAAGCGGCTACCACATATGCATATGGATCCTCTGGCATCACGGGTGGTCCATCGACTCCCAAAGATCCGATGTCTGACAAACCTCTAAATGGACTGGATACC
>BQNB010035556.1:17804-50773 GCA_026074375.1 Tanacetum coccineum
TTGAAGAAGGATGAGGCGGTGATCATTGTTGGAAGGCATAGCGGATCCCTCATCAATCCTTTTCTCAATTGAATTAATTTCCTCAAGAGCCACGGTTTTTCTATAAAATCAAGTTGTAATTTTATTAGATAACTGTAACGTGTTCTATAAAATCAAGAAGAATTTCTTTGAATCAAGATATTGATAATTGTACATGTTATTATTAAATATCAGATTATATACATCACTTTACTAATTTAGTGGAAGTGTTTGTTTGACTTGTCTAGTTTATTTTAAACCGGGTCGGTTAATTATTAACTAGATATAATTTTTGAAATTTTTTGAAGTTTAAAAGTATATCTATAGAAACCTTGTTGAGTTTCTTTAGAAGAATGGATCTACTAAAACCTTGTTGAGTTTCTTTAGAAGAATGAATCTACTGAAACCTTGTTGAGTTTCTTTAGAAGAATGAATCTACTGAAACCTTGTTGAGTTTTAGTGTAGAAATAGATCATGTAAAATAGATCTATTAAAATCTTTTTAATGGAAATTGACAACATCATAGTACATATGTGTTTTTTGATAAAACCATTATGTAAGAAGCGATATTGTTTAATTGTTTAGTCGAAAGACTTCCTTTAAAGTGGTTTTGTATAACGGATCTTACAAAACATTAGCGTTTTAAACAAAATTCGCTTAAAATCGTTTTTGTTAAGAAACACTATGTGATTAAGCACGTTGTTAATAGTACCAAATTAGTTTCAAACTAATCATGGGACATCATATTAACATTTGGAATGTCACGAGTGACATGAAAGGATCTGCTCCCGAACCTGTTAAAAAGAGACCGATACTCGAGTTACGTGTACGGTAGATGCTTTGAAGCATTCAGAAACCTTATGTGCCATAACTATGCGTTATATGGTCTGAATGACATGAAAACTGAGGCCATGAGGGAATCCGTCCTTAGATAATGGTGGATTTGCACTTTGGTATGATGTCATGTATATGGTGATAAGAGTTTGATTAACTCTTTCAATGCAGTTGAGAATGGAGATGAGATGTGATTGACATATGGCAAAGAGTCTAAGTAAACCAACGCGTTGTACGTGCCGAAGATTCGTAGGAATCTTGTATCCGGATGGTTGCTTAATGAATTTTGGATTTCATCTTGTGTTTGAATCAAATAAAAATTGAGTTAACGAATAACATAATTTGAGTCCGTACGGGTTACGCCTTTAAAAATGTTTAAGCTGAATGTATTTTCTAATGGTCATTTTAGCAAAATGAGTTGAAATCAGCTTATGTGATTCTTTAAATATATGGCATGGCTGACTCGGACATGTTTTAATTCAATATGTTGTCTAATTAAACTAAATTGGATACCCACTTTTTGTATTGACACGGACTACAAAATTAAAACTTGTGTTGAAGCCAAATTGACAAGATTGTCTTTTCTCTCGGTTGAACAGAAAATAACCGAACCCTTAGTATGATTCACAAGGTTTTATGTGATTTGGAATTGATACCTACTAAGGTAGAGAATAGGGAGTGCTTCATCATATTTGTTAATGGTGTACAAAATATTGCTATTTATACTTACTTGAGAGTAAGGATATAGACAAGATTGTTCTATATAAATAAGTTGAGAATCAACTTATTATCGAAAACAAGGTGGTTCGAAGTCATATCGGAGGTGAATATGTGTCTCTATTTCTAGATTTATGTGCTATACTTAGAATAAGACACAAATTTATTGCTCTTGATACTTCAACAATAGAATTGTTGAAAGAACCGTGCCTTAGAAGATATGGTTAATGCCATGTTCGTAAGTCCTGGTTTAAGCCACGACATGTGAGGGAAAGCGATTATATCGGCTACTTATCTGTTAGATAAGATCCCTTGTAAATAAAATAAGATAGTTCTTATGAACTATAACTATCGATGAGAAGATGATTATCTTATAAGTATTTACAAATGTGAGGGGATATCTAGCTAAGATATCCGTATTGAACCCCAAGGTTCAAAAGATTTGACCTGAAACTATGAATTGCATTTTCTTAGTATATGCTCATAACAGTAGTGCTTATGGTTTCTTTGTGTATGTTGATATACACAAGGATACAATAATGGAATAAAGAAGTGCTTCTGTTAGCCTCACTTTTAGTGAAGCTGGCGTCTTACAATTGGAAAATCATCTAGAATAGATGACGAAGTTGTCTAAGATCAAAGACAACGAGATGATAATGATCTCCAAGATGAGAGACAAGATCAACCCAAGGAAGAAGATGTTGAACCTAGAAGAAGCAAAAGGGCGAGAACCGAGAAATCGTTTAGACCCGATTTTATTTCTTTTATGGTAGAAAATGAACCTACTTCTTATTGAGAAGCGGTAACTTCCTCAGAATGGCTCAATGGATAGAAGCCATTAAAAGTGAAATAGATTCTATTTTACAAAATCATACTTGGGAGCTCGTAGATTTACTTTCGGGTTGTAAACCACTAGGCTATAAATGGATCTTCAAGAAGAAGATGAAATACAATGGCACCATTGACAAGTACAAAGCAAGATTGGCAATCAAAGGATTCAGACAACAAAAAGGCCTATATCACTTTGATACTTATTCTACGCGAATAACCCCAGTTAAGATGATACTTGCTATTGCCGCATTAAGAAATTGGAAAGTTCATCAAATGAATGTGAAAATGACATTTCTAAACGGGGATTTATAAAAAGTACTATACATGAACCAACCTAAGGGTTTCATGGCTCCTGGACTAGAGAGATCTTGTAAATTATTGTTGTTATAGTGAAGGTGTGTATCGTAGTTGTGTATATTAAGTAGATTATGGTGATCATTGTAAGTATAGTTAGATCAGGGTGATCTTAGTAAGTAGTGTTAGATTGGTGTGATCAAAATAGTGTCTAGTTGAAGTGAAGTTGTGAAGTGAAGTTGTGAAGAGAAGTATAGAAAGGTTGTGAAGGAGTGTGAAGTGAAGTGAAGTTTGGAGTAAAAGTGAAGTTGTTAAAGTTGAAGAAAAAAGTCTTGTGGTTGAAGCGAAATAGTGAAATTGTATGTGAAGTAGTATGGGTAGTTGTGATATATTGGTTCTCCCTTAGGATTAGAACTCGACATCATTACGCTTAGTTGTCAGAAATTGGTGTAAGATAAGTTGTGTTTTTTACCGTTTTTCTGCGCCAGATGCTTGTTGACATAGTGAAGAAAACTCTCGAGTTTGGTGCTCGGGGAGTGGAGTAGGGCGAAGAGGTGCTTCGTTACCGAACCACTATAAATCCTCGTGTTGTGGTTTGATCTTTCCATCTCTTATCTCTTATCTTGCATACTTATTTTTCATATCTATTTGTCATTTATTTACTTAATTGTATTGTTCATATTGTGCACATATTGAGATCACATAAATTCAAATCTAACTTTTATAAACCAACTTTACATCAATGTAAAAAGCGGTAAACTATTCAACCCTCTTCTAGTTTTCCATAATTGGTATCAGAGCCACGTCAAACAAGATTTTTAAAATAAACTGTATTTTAAAACTTGAATCGATCTATGGAATCGGAAAAATATTTAGAAGGGCAATCTATGCAAAGACCACTACTATTTGAAAGTGATGGATTTATTTATTGGAAAAATAGATTCAAAACTTATGTGAAATCAAAAGATCGAGATCTTTGACATGTTATTACCTATGGTGGTTTTCCTCCTATTCAAAATAATCCCGAAACTAAAAATGATGAAATTGTACCGTTTGAAAAACAAAACGATGATCTTAAAAAGAAACTTGCTAAAAATAATGAAGCTAAAATGGTGATTTATAATACTTTACCACGTAAAAAATATGAAAGAATTTTCATGTGTAAAACTGCAAAAGAAATTTGGGATACTTTATTAATCACTCACTAAGGTAATAGTCAAGTCAAAGATAATAAAATAGATCTTCTTGTTCAACAATATGAACAATTTACGATTCCGAAAGAGGAATTGATAGATAATGCTTTTGCTAGATTCAACACTATTATTACTAGTCTAAAAGCATTTGATGAATGTTTTTCTAGCAAGAATTATGTTAGGAAATTTCTTAGAGCACTTCATCCAAAATGGCGTGCAAAGGTTACGGCTATTGAAGAATCAAAGGATTTAACATCTTTATCACTTGATGAACTTATTGAAAAAGTTTATGAAGTAATAATTAAGAAAGATTTCTGAAATGGTCAAAGGAAAAAGAGAACAAAATAGATCTCTTGCCTTGAAAGCCAAAAAGGAATCAAGTGATGAAGATAGTTCGGCTTCCGATAGTGAAGACGAAAAATATGCCATGGCCGTGAGAGACTTCAAGAAATTTTTTAAACTACATGATGAAAGAAAGTCATCCCAAAGAAATAAAGACGACAAAAATGGAAAAAACAAAAGAAAATGTTTTAAATGTGGAGATCCAAATCATCTTATCGGAGAGTGTCCAAAACTATCAAGAAACTACAATCTAAAACTATCAAGAAGCTACAATCAAAGAGCCTTTGTTGGAGGATCATGGAAAGGGGGTATTAAAAAAAAGCCGAAACGAAAGAAAAAAAAAAAAAATGATGAAGAAAAGACTAAAGACGAAAAATGTCTTATGGCTAAAGCTTCTAATGAGGTACTTTCTGAAACCGAATTCTTTAGTGATGACCAATCATCGTTAGATGAAAAAGACTTAGATAATGAATATAATCGACTATGCAAAATAGGTCTAAAAGTCATTGCTAAAAATAAATCACTAAAACAAATTAAAAATAAATTAGAAAATGAAGTACTAGAACTAAAAAATAAACTATCTAAAATAGAAAAAGGTACACAGGTCATGAAGAAGTAAAACATTGTCAAGACCTTAGATCTAAAAATAAAAAACTTAAGGAAGAAATTTCTAAGCTTAATCAATTTAATGATAGTTGTAAAACCTTCCGGTGATAAATCCGGCCTAGGATTTAATTTTACCAAAGTATCAACTAGTAAGTCTAAACAAGTGAACCCCAAGACCAAAATATTTATTCCTTTTTCTAGTTCTTTTTCCAAGTGCAGGATAACCCCAAGGGGTTGTGGGTTTTTTTCTACCAATTGGGGCCTTATGCTTATAAATAATACTAAAATACCCATTGCAAGTGACGACGAAGTAAAACATTTTTATAAACCTTCTTTAAAACCCGGAGTTGGATTTACTAAGCCTAAAACAAGATCTAATACTCCTCCTCCAAAAAGAACTAATAACTCTCACCCTCGGTCTTAAACACCACAACCTAGGAGAGATCAAGGTAGACAAAACTACCCTAATAATAATCATTCAATGTGGAATTAATCACAACAACCAAATTTCCCTCCGTGTGGAATACGTCCACCTTATATGTATCCGAATCAAATGCAACATATGCAAAACATGTTCGGGACTAACAATTTTGGACCAATGAGACATTGGGGACCAAGTGGTTGAGTCGTTACAATATTCAAGTGGAGTTGTTCATTAACATTTCTTGGAATCCGATAAGCGAATACATTCTTAAAATCTTATGACTGGTTTTCCAAAAGATTTCCCCTTCAAAGCTTTCTTACTTGAAGATGTTGTAGGAAAATGTATGTCTTCTTTCCAAACTTCTTAGAATTTAAATTTTGTGTTAAATGTTAAATGACTATATTATTATGCTACATGTAGTATATGCTAAACAAATAAGTTATAATTAGTAGAACATAATTTAAGCTTATGGAAATAGTGTAGTCACTAGAAATGCCATTTGTTGGCTTTCTAGAATTAAGAGATTTTGTTCATTGTGAACTCGTCTCTCACGTAGTTGAATTAGAATTCTCTATGTACCTCTATAAAATGGAAATCTTCTATATCTACTAGTAGTAAGAAAAGCGAGTTAGTGAGTAATTATTAACATAGAAGTAGGACTAGTTTTTCATCTTACGCCGAAAAGGCATGACATCAAAATCACTATGGATGAAACAAACTCCTTTCGACTACGACATCGGCATTATCTACATGTCTACAATAAACTACGTCTATCGAAATCTTCTCATCAAACTTTAAGTCTATTCTATCATTTATCATTTCTCTTTATATTACAAAACGTGACAATTAATTATTTCGTCCGAAGTAATTAATTTACTCAATTGATAAGTAGTTGATTGAAAACGTCACTAAATCCTCTCTCGACTTGACAACTTGATTATTTCGTTCGAAGTAATCAAAGTATTTTTAATTAACGAAAGGTTAATTAAAATGTCAATTAAATTTCGTAAACCACCTCTCGATCCAAAAATCTTGACAAGTTAATTATTTCATTGGAAATTATTTAAGTTTACTTAACTTAACAAAAAGTTAACTAAAAGTGTCGAGTATTTTTCTCTCATCTTCAACGTCATTATTTCGACAACTAGATTATCTAAAATAATACTACTAGTGTAACACCCCGCATACTCAGACCACAATATTATCCGCTTTGCCCGTAGGCTCACGGCTTTGCTTTGTGGCCCTCATGTGAAGACTTCCCGACAGGTCACCCAAGCCAGTACTACTTTCACATGAGCACGCTTAACTGCCAGTTCCTAGGAACCCCACTCGCAGTAGACCACAAAACGCGTTGTGTCATCGTAAGGCGAATGTTATCTTATGAACCTAGCATCTCTCCAGGCCACGGCCGATGTGGGATTTGCCCAGGGTGTCACAACTAGTAGCTCCTAGCTTATTTTGATAATTGTTTATTTACAAAAACTAGTTAAAATCGAAAAACAATTTTTTTTCTCAGATAGGCGGTCCTCTTATAATTAAAGGGACCGACCGTGTTAATGTGGGCGGCCCTCTTATATCTAAGGGGACCAGCCTATTTAATTCGCCAAACGGTTCATATTTCTACAATAGCGTTACCAACACTCATTTTTCGTGTTATCCCATCTTCTCATTCTACTGTGTGTCGAAACACTCACCAAAAACCACAAAATGTAAAACCTTTAAAATACCCATCAGATCAAAATACGCAAGGGCAAACTCCAACAACATGATTAAATACAATATGTAAGATTTCATGTACTTTTTCTTTTTTCAATTTTATCAAATTTTGCTATTAATCAAATTGGGTATTTTTCATTAAATTTTTTTATCTTTTATATTTTTTATGATTAGGTTTAGGAAATCCATAACTATAATGATTCCCGTAGTCATAGGAATTCAAAATTTTCAATAGAATTGAGTCACAAAATTTTTTTGGATTCGAAAATTTATAAAAATGTATACATTTTTTGAAATTTTTTAAAAGAAATTTCAAAATAAAATTTTATACATTGTTGATTAATGCCAAAAACACGTTAAAATGATTATCGAAACATACATACTTAAATGCTTATTTTTCGAATCAATGGATAAAGTTTTATAAAAATAAAGGGGTGTTTAGTTCGTTTCTTAGGATCGGTTTTTAGAGTCGAAATGACCATCACTATATTTTTGTCAGTTGTATAAACACTTAACTAACTTGTATAAGTCATCAAGATATATGATTCATATATATATATATATATATATATATATATATATATATATATATATATATATATATATATTGATACATTTTATAAAAAGTATAAAATAAAGGGGCGTTTGGTTTAACGTTTTAAATCATAGTGTTGTGTCAAAACAAACACCATTTAATTATCGTTAAGTAAAAAATAATGAACTTATATTTGTCAAAAAAATATACAACTTAACGTATATCTTTCGACAATTTTAGTCAAGTCCGGTATTGATAAGGAAGTGTTTGGGTCATTTCCTAGATGTTGAAATATATAACTAATATATATTCTTCGACACCCTAGATTAAGTCAAAAATAAATAAAGAACATATGGATTACTTCTTAGGTTTCTATTTTTAGAGTCGAAGTAATCCTTGTCCCACATTTGTCGTTTTTCAAAACTTTATTATTTTTTATTTTTTTAATAATTAATTTCGTTGTTATCTTGTTTAGGTGATAAACATGCATCGAGCAACAGTTGGTGATACCAACATACCCGTTCTTACCATTCCTAAAGTTCCCAATCACCCGTATTTCTCCTACTATCGCACACTTCTACAAACCTATCGAAGATCGATGCATTCATGAGGGTAGAGTTGTTGAACAAACTTTTCTTACAAATCTATCACTCGATCGTGTTCTTGCTAACATACGTCTCAATTGTCTTTACGAAATTAATGAGCCAATTGTTCATCGTTTTATTCTAGACTTTTATAGTTAAGTCACTCTTCAAAGAGATGACTCCGGCGTCATTCTTATCTCCTTCATGATTCAAAACAATCTCATCACTCCCTCCCTCTAACAATTTGGTCAAATCCTCAGAATTCCATTCAATGGCCAAGCCGTATTCACAAACGAATGAGATCTTGGTTCTCTTGCATACTCCCAAGAAACCAAAGGACCATATCATACCGACAATTCCTCACTCTGAATGAAATTCATCAATTTCTCTTCCAATCTTTACATGTTGCCTAACCGCACCATCAAACACAAAAACGTCATTCTTTCACCAAATCAAGTTCTAACCAAAGAACTTAGACAAGACTTGAAAAGATGGAACGAACTAATTTATGAGAATGTGTTCAGACTAGGAGGACACCGAGACTATCTCCCGGCTTGCCTTGCTCATATATTATATTGTATTCTAGTCGAGCAACAATATAATCTTGCCTATTTCTTTGTCAAAAGAATTGAAAGTGCACGAGCAACTCCTAAAGCCTATCTTCCTTATGGTATGTTCTTGACACGTCTCTTTCGACATGTTATGGAACACTACCCTCACCTTGACAATGGCATTTACAATGCCGTTGATCGTGTCATGCGTCCACTCGCTTTAAAACAAACCCGAAAACCCCGAAGTGATCGTGGAAAAGCCCGTCACTCCGTCTCATCAACTTCCGCCCATCATAACCATAGATCTTCATCTTGCCAAGGAGATGATGATGAGGATGATGGTGCTTCTCGTGCTAGTACCCCATCTCCTACAACCTACCTAAACTCTCTTAAACCTCTCGACTATCAACAATACGATATTCCCACTTCTTCTAAACAAGATGATGATCTTCTTTTCGAGCATCAAACCGACTTGCTTAATCAAACACAACAAATGCATAAGGAACTTAGAGGTGGATTCAAATCATTTGGCAAGGCATTATGAGGAGTCTTCGGGAAGAAAAAGAAATGAAGACGTTGAATGATGATTAGCTTGGTAGAACAATTTGTGTAGGACTTTATGCGAACTTATGTTTATGTTTGATTACTTATGTGATGACAACCCGACTTGGTCAGAAGTATGTGAACTTATTTGGCTTACTTAGAACCTCTAAATAATATTTGCTATTAGTATGTTCTTAATATTTATCTTAATCTCTTATATATTTTTTGTAATTGCATGCATAGATGATATAATTGGTTTCATGCATATATATGTTCACATGGGACTTGCTGCAAATTGACCACCAAAACACAACCTTTCCCACAAAATTTTTACAAAAATCAAATTTTGGGTCATCTGAAAAACATCAGATGGGCGGCCCCCTTAATTCATATGGGCGGTCCCCTTAAAGATAAGGGGGCCGACACCATAATTAAGGGGACCGGCCACCTGCTTCACGGATTTTACTATTTCTTTTTTGCTTTTTGACTCTCTTTTACCTAGCCTCAACTATCTTTACCCAGAAAACTCGAACATATTTTGGAATTTCTTAAACTAATTATTTCCAAACCTTTTTCATCCAATAAATTCCCTCCAAATGTTCACCAGCATTTCATCATCTTCTTCATTCTCTATCAACCACCATAAACCTTCATGGCATCCACTAGAGCTTTCATTTCCAAAGCTTCCAAAAGAAAAAAAATCGACATCATTCCACCAAAACAATTGTTTTTGGATTTAACTCATGATGACACTAAAACCCCATTACCCAAACATTAACTCTCATCCCCTGGTGCTCCAAATGCACCTTCAAAAACACCATCAACCAAAGGTACTTCCTCATCCTCCATTGACTACACACCCAGATCACCAACCTCATCCACATCACCATCAAACAATGGTTACTTGAACTCACCAACATCTCCTCTTCCAAGAGTTCCTCCACCACCTCCAACTCAAGAAAATGCAGCAATGGACACCACTATCACCCTTTCACCAATTACCCTACTTGATGTCCAATTTAATACTCCATCACCTTCTCCACCTATCTTTGGTCATCTCATTCCTTGGAACCTTCTTGAGGCACATGGAGACTCATGTTTGTGTTGTATTCACAACCGTACTCTTATATTTGGATTGAGAGATGAACTCTAATACATGTTTTCTTACATAGAACACATGCTCTCACAACCTCCACCACCTAATTCACCACCACCACCATCACTTTCACCAAACTAAACATACATCATGTTTAACCATTTTCAAATAATTGTCAACCAAACTTTTTGCAAGCAGGTCCTATGGAATTCTAGGAATGTTAGGATCTTTGTAGTTTAATTTTATGTATGTTGTATTAATATGCTTCAAGCATATTATTTCTATTTGATGTATGCTTGATTATGTGTTATACACAATTATTATGTTTAATGAATGATCTTTAGTCTTATGTTTTAATTATGCACTTAACTTTTTAGTTGATATATATATTTATGGTTATTGATTTACACAAAAGAAGCCTAAGCGAGCTAAGAAACCTGCCAAGAAGTCTACTACTGTAGCAACAATAGATGTTGTCATCAGAGACACTCCTGGTGTGTCTGTGTTGAAGAAGAAAGCACCCACTAAGGTTGATAGAGGAAAAGGCATGGATTTACTTTCTGAAGCAGCATTACTTGAAGCTTCTTAGCTCAAGAAAGCTCTCAAGAAAAGCAAGCAGGACACTCACATTTTACGCGCAATCATCGACGAAGCCTTTTTGATTCTACAAAAAAGGGGAGAAATGAAAATAAAACTCACTAAATACTTGTATAAAAATAATTTTACATTTAATGAGTTTAAATTTTGTAATCATAAAAAAAAGAGATTGTTGATAGAAATAATGCCTAAAAACGTTATTAATATTTTTCGACCCCTTTACGTTTTGATAATCACAAAAAGTAAAAACGATTAATGAAAAATTATTCGTAAACAAGTAATTAGTAGTAAATTCTTATTTTGATAATTTAATCACTTAAAGGTATGAATAAATAAATGCTTAATGCATTTTATGATCAAAGAAATTTTTATTCAACCTCACATTTTTTATAAAAATATTATAAACATTTTTATAACTTTTACAAAATATTTTTTACATTTAGAAGAAATGTTTTATTTAAAATAAATATTTTGAATTCAAATTTTTATTTTGAATTCAAATTTTTACATTAAAACGACTAGAAATGTTCCAGAAAACACCTCCCCCGGAAAAGACAAAAAATGGAGCGTCAAGGCTGGGCGGTCCCCTTAATTATAAAGGGCGGTCCCATTAATTATTAAGGGGACCGGCCCATATTTAAGGGGACCGCCCAGACAAAAATCAACTCAGTTTGCCTATAAATACTGGACTATTCCTCACAATTTTTCTCACCTTTTGCACCCATTTCTTTTTGTTCTACATCAGTATATATTCTCCTAAAGCCTTGATCATTTAATAATAAAGCTTGTTTCGCCATGTGATCTGAGCTTGATTCTTCAAGTTCAAGAGAAGAATACTTCTTATCATCAAGTCAAGAAGTGTTATAGTTTAGTTGTTGTTGTGAAGGTGTGTTAGATCTTGTAAATTATTTGTGTATATTGTGAAGGTGTTGTATTGTATTTGGTACAATAGTTAAGATTGTGGTGATTCATTGAAAGTAAGTTAGATCTTAGTGATCATAGTAAGTAGTGGTCGATTGAGTGTGATCATAGTGTGTCTTGGCGAAGTGAAGTGTTGAAGACTAGACAATTGTGAAGTTGGAGAGAAGTTGTGAAGTGGAAGCTAAGGAGTGAATTGGTGTGAGTTAGTATGTATAGAAGTTGTGTAGATTGGTTCTAGCTAAGATTAGAACTCGACATTTAGCTTGGGTCGGAAATTTGGTGTAAGTTAGCTGTGTACGGTTTCTCCGCCTAAAGGGAGTTTCGTTGACTAGTGAAGATAACTCTCGAGTTTGGTGGGGCCCCTTGGGAGTGGTGTTGGGCGAAGATTGCTTCGTTACCGAACCACTATAAATCCTTGTGTTGTGGTTTGATCTTTCTAACTATTATCTCTTGTCTTTCATATTTACTTTTATTTATTTTACTTACTTGTATTGTTCATATTGTGCCTCATATTCAGATCACATAAAGTCGATCTAAGTTTTTATAAACAAGCATTTAACATTTATTTTAATAGCAGGTAAACTATTCAACCCCCTTCTAGTATTCTACAAAGTTGTTGTTTTTGGTTTATTGGTATTGAAGACAGTCGGTCATGGACCCAGTGACACAATACTCAACCCGCTCGGCTTACACAAGGTCAAAATACTCTTGTTTTCAAAACTCACGGATGATTTAACAGCATTTCTATTGACTTCTCACTCCGAGATTGTTGATATTAAAAAGGAGGCAATCAGCTCCAGCCTTCGATCACTAAAAACCAAATGTGCACTATTGAGTCTAGAGCCAAAAGAGATCATCCATAAATCTCACTAGGACACTATTCCAATATATTTGTTTCTCACACACTGTGAAAACAAGTAATATCTTAAGAGTCCTACACATTATTCTTGTGATTTTGCAAGAACATCAGAGTGATACAAAAGTATTCACAATGACGATGGAAATCCTTCCAGAGCCAACATCAAACAAGCTCTACAGTAGGTGACATCCTATCTGGATCAAACTTGTGACACTAGATATCGATTCGGTCCAGACTATGAATTGACGGTTGATGAATTTTGAAATGCTTAAAACTCTCGATGTGTCGCAAAAACACTTTAGAAAGTGACACGTCGATTGATTTTTTCAAATCAATTTTTATTTCAATCGGTGAGATAGTAATTCGATGGTTCAATCTTATCGTGCTGTCTGCTTTGAGACGTTCCGGTAATGAGAACCAGCTGAGTACGATGAATCTAATACATATGTGTTAGAAAGATTCAATACTTCAGCTGGAAATCTATTAAGGATATTCTTCTTAAATTGAATCTACCTGATCACAGGTCGATCCTCACGGATTAGAAGGTTACTCCAACCAAACACGGGCGAATGACAAAGACCATTATTCGTCCCCCCTACTTATTGCTAAATATTTAATTGGAGATTCATATAAAAGTTAGACATGGAGGTGACCTGGTTCAGCTGACTCAAAGATCACAGCACAAGCTCATACCTCGACCAACAAATGTAAAGACATTATGAAAGCTCAAGTACATGTTTTAAGACTTCCACTACTCTGATACCGTACGGTCCTTCTTGAAGCGACGAAGTGTTAAAGTTAAAGAACTTCAAGAAAGATGCCTTATTCAAGCTTTCAAGATTAAAGTACGAGTAAAGTATGAGCATGTTGGTCCGAAGGTCACAAGTACACAAGAAGGAAAAAGATCACAAGTTGATGATAAGAGAGTATATTTGGCTGATGATCACAAGATGTTCAAGACCACATACAAGACAAGCTTAAAGGAACAAGCTCAAGCCTAAAGTCAAAGATCACTACAACATATCACAAGTTAATGATTGAAGTTTAAAGACTACGAGCTCAAGATTAAAGACAAGCATAGTATGCTAGGATTAACTATTTCATAAAATGGAGTGACCTCCTTTAGGGGGAAATTATTAGGAATATGAAAAGTATCGGTCACTTCCATAATATCGTAAAGATCGGCTTCGTAGTATAGTTTTTGGAACTTGATAAGGTAAACGGCCAAAGCCATGGGATGAGCCCGCAAGGCCTCATATAACGGCCTTAGGATAGGCTAAATCACCCCTCTCCACACCTAGAAGAGGGTTGGTTGTTCACTTTTACATTTCATGCTAATCTAATATTCCTCTCTTCCTTTCTCTCTCTAAAAGTGTTCATCCCTCCACTTTCTCTCTCTAGTTCTTTGTTATTTCATTGTGAGATTAGGTAACACATATATTCTACATGTCGTTTACACGCTTAATGTATAAGAGAGTAAGGATTTGAGCAATAAAGACATTAGTGATTTGTAATTCTGATGGCTTTAGTGTTATGTTGAAAATAAAATTTTATACAAAATTTGCACTTCAAAAAATTTGTTATTTTTATAGTCTGTTTCAGTTTTAAGCTTCTTGCACTAGCTTATCCAAGCTCGAATGTTGAAACTACAAAATATAAGAACCATCTTCTTTATATTAGTTGCCCGACAATATTATTGCCTTTTTTACGAGTTTTGAATGCAAGTCATATTTAACTTTTCTTTGTTGATTTTGGATAGTGTGCCTTCCATGTTTTTATAACATGTACCAAAATTGTCGACGAATTTCAAGCTTTTTACGTGTAAATGATAAAAAACTTTTATGTCATCTACAATATAATTATACTATTATTGTATACTTTAGAAGATTAGTTACTTTTAAATTTCGTAAATTTTGAAAATTATAAAATATTTAATTTTGGAGCGAAAATATATCATCAATAATCGGATTATTAGTTCCGACATGACGTGCGGCACCATTATATCTCGTTTATTAAATCTTAAAGACGCTAAGTATAAATATTTTCATATTTGCACTAACAATATATATATTTTGTTTTTCAAAATACATAATATAAAGGCTAAGAGTTGTTAAGTGTAAAGGTTATTTATTAGATTTACAATGTTTTAAAAAAATGTAAAAAATTAAAAATTTACTTAATTCATATAACTTATTTAAAATCTAACAAATAAAGTTTTATTAATTATCACATTTTTTTAGCTTTATTTTTTTACAAAAACCCAAACAATTATGCCTTTTTTCCATTTTTTGGCTGGTTAAATTGTAGATTTATTTAGCCAATTGGATGAATCTTTTTCTCTACTGTGGCAAAATTAAACATTTTCATTCGTCCTATTCGTTACATACAACATATTTTTTTTCCATTTCTAAAAATTCCTTAATTATACAAGAGATTTAAGGATTATTTAAGTAACATTATTCTATCGTACATAACTTTACTATCTTTCTATCTATTGTGTTTATTATTATCAAGCACTAGTATTTGCTGTAGTATTGTGCGGGACTGATTCTACTCTATGCCAAGCCGTTTAACCGTCAATTTTTTTACTTTATCGCCAATGAGACTAAAACTTGCTCACGGTCTCAGCTATATATAACTCCCAAACTCCTTGGAGTTAAATAACGCTGCCAGCTTCATTGACTTAAGATTAAAATTTCGAGTAAAAAAACATCTTTAGGACTCGTCGTACTAGGCTGCCGACCTCTAAAAAATAATTATTCATATAACTTATTTAAAATCTAACAAATAAAGTTTTATTAATTATCACATTTTTTTAGCTTTATTTTTTTTACAAAACCAACATATATGCTTTTTTCCATATTTTTGGCTGGATAAATTTAGATATATTTAGCCAATTGGATGACTCTATTTCTCTATGTGGCAAAATTAAACATTTTCATTCGTCCAATTCGTTCCTACAACATATTTTTTTCCCACTTTCTAAAAATTCCTTAATATACAAGAGATTAAGGATTATTTAAGTAAATTATATCTATCGTAACATAAAATATATCTTTCTAACTACTTGTGTTTATTAGTTATCAAGCACTAGAATTTGCTGTGGTATTAGTGCGGGACTGATTCTACTTCTATGCCAAGCCGTTTAACCGTCATTTTTATACTTTATCGCAAAAAGACATAAAACATGGCTCACGGTCTCAGCTATATATAACTCCCAAACTCCTTGGAGTTAAATAACGCTGCCAGCTTCATTGACTTAAGATTAAAATTTCGAGTAAAAAAACATCTTTAGGACTCGTCGTACTAGGCTGCCGACCTCTAAAAAATAATTGGCTCATTGTTACACTTAAACTCTCAAACCGCTTGAAGTTAATCGACGCCGTTAGCGGCAGTGAATCCGTTGTTAAATTACAAAGAAAAATTTACCGCATCGCCGTCTCCATGCGTACAACACACCTACAGTTGGCAGAAAAAATCTACTTTCTATTTAGGAGTTACGTTTATCCGTTACCATTGCATGCTATCGAAATCATTATCAGCAAACTATTCTTAGCTTTATCTCTATTAGTTATAGTTGTTTTTAACTTCAGCTCGAGCTTTTACGTTCTCCGCTTGAGCTACGGTAGAATATCAGGCAGTAGCTTACATGGCCGATCCAATCATTTTGGGTCGAGATCCATTGAAGTTTTATTACATCATCATATGTAATCTATAAATAAGTTTAACTTGCGGAATTTTATCATCCAAAGGTGTTTTCACGAGGTTAAAAATATTTTCTTTTTGTTGAATGCTGTCTTGTTAAATTGTAGTAAAGTGAATCTAAAGCGGGACTAGTAGCTAGGTTACGAATGTAAACTATATCTTGTATCCTTGTCGTTCCTGTTATCCGCCAATTAGTTCCTTTCTATTTTTGTTCCAATTTAGGTTGTATATATTTAACTTCTTGTTATTACTTTTTTATCAATAACATCTATGCTGCCTAGAAAAAGTTAGATATCTTTTATCATAAGACATTGAGAACACGTTGAGATGTTAGCATGACCTGACATTCTGAGGTGATATATGATATGTGATGCTTCATATTAGTTAATGTACAATATGCCGTGACAGACTAATCATTAAACTAAATAAAATAATTTGTGGTTATCATTGGATCACCATCAAATGTATAAAATTTAGTTAAAGAGTATCATATACGAAATCCAAACTAGACTTGAATATTGTATTTCTTTTAAGAGAAAATAATTGATATGATCAAAGAAATGAGTGGAACGTATAATGTTACAAGAGGTAGTCATGATGAAGTAATGTTGGATATAGAGAGAGACTATGAATTCATGATTGGAATGCATGAACTCTATGATTGATCCAAGATGATTTGAGCTGAGGATATACCAAAAGCTAAAAGATATAAAAAGCGAGATGAAATACAAAATAATTAACTCATCACGTCCAGAGACTGCAAAGGAAGAAAAGATTGAATGTAACCATTAAAATTGCAATGAGTAATATATCTTCCGTGCAAATATACAATGTCTTTATACTCGTATCTTTTAAATACAAAATCCTTTGAATGCATTTTACACGATTTCGCTAACTTTTTTTTAATGAACCGTTTTTCCCGCCATCCTTTTTCACCATTAAAATCACTAAAAAAGCTTAAAATCATATCATCTTTCTTAATCTGATTACAGATTTGGATTCAGCTAATCAAGGCGATTATAACGGTATCTTTTTCCCCAATTTTCTTGTAATTTGATTGGATTTTAAAAATCCAATTTTGGCACCAAATCCTCTGTTCTTTTGAGTAATAGTTAGTATTCTAATTGGTTTGTGGTTGATTTGTGTTGTTATTGGTGTTCATTCATACGATTCCTAGGGGCGAATTGTATATTCTTATCTAATTGAAATTTCATCAAACCCTAATTGGAAATGAGATCTAAAAGGGAACAAAAGGTTCCTCAGAACCTGGAGGATTATGTTCATAGTATCAATACAGACAAGAATAAGAACAAAAAAAGTGTTACAAAAATGAATGATAACAATAATGATGGGAAAAATCAAATCACAAAAAACACAAGGGAGAGTGATTCTGTTAGGAAGGTGAATGATGTTAACAGTGGAAAAGGCTTGGAAAATGATGGGAAGAAGGGTTTTGAGGGGGATTTGAATGGTATCCAATTTCCCCCAATCAATGAGGTGAATAAGGAGAAAAATTTGAACAGTGAGGAGAATAAGGAGTGTTTGGATGAAGGATGTAACAGTGTGAATAGTTTTAAGACTGTGGAATGTACCGAGAAAGTGAATACTGGAGAAGAGGAAGTGGTAAAACAATCAGGAAATGGGGATAAAACTTGGGGTTCTGGTAGTGGTGGAGTAAGCTTGGCAGATTTGATTAAGGGTGTGGTTGATTTTGTGTTGTTCTATGGTGTTTCATTCAAACAATACATAGGGGCAATTGTAATATTCTTATCTAAGAATTCATCAATCCCTAATTGCGAAAAGATATTCTAAAATGTGAACAAAAGGTTCTCAGAACCTAGGAATAATGTTCAAAATTAATCAATTCATACAAAAATAAGAACAAAAAAAGTGTTACAAAAATGATGGGAAAAATCAAATCACAAAAAACACAAGGGAGAGTGATTCTGTTAGGAAGGTGAATGATGTTAACAATGGAAAAGGCTTGAAAAATGATGGGAAGAAGGGTTTTGAGGGGGATTTGAATGGTATCCAATTCTCCCCAAATCAATGATGTAAATGAAGGAGAAAAATTTGAAATAGTGAAGGAGAAATAAGGAGTTTTTGGATGAAGGATGTAACAGTGTGAATAGTTTTAAGACTGTGGAATGTACCGAGAAAGTGAATACTGGAGAAGAGGAAGTGGCAAACAATCAGGAAATGGGGATAAAACTTGGGGTTCTGGTAGTGGTGGAGTAAGCTTGGCAGATTTGATTAAGGGGAGTAAACTTGATAACAAGCTAATGCAAATCCCTACTGCAGTCAGTGATAATGGGGAGGGAATTGTGTTCTTGATGAAGAGATAATTGAAATTAGTAGTTTACGATGGAATCATACAGTCTATTGCCAGATTATTAGATGCACAATGGGATATAATGAAGCAAGATACCAACACCATAAGAATGTGAAAAATTTGGTCTAGAGATGAGATTGCTGAAAATGGTGTGTTTAACTATAAAGTTTTCCAGAGTGAAGAAGGGAAAAAAGAGGTGATTAACAATGGACCAGTGGATGGAAAACACAAACCTCAAGTGTTACAAAAATGGAGCATTGAATTTGTATGGATAAGGCTGACCAAGTAAAATTCCTGTATGGGTTAAAATGAGGAATGTGTCCTAGTGTAGGCATGGCGTGGGTTGAAAGGAATAGTGCTTTGGCTAGTAGATATAGGAAAACCTGTAATAAATGGATAAAGGTAACTACAAAGATGGTGTGACAGGTATTGGAAGAATTGGTTTTGCAAGAGTCTTGGTAGAAATTGAAGCTGGAAAAGGGATTAAAGACAAAATTGAAGTCATGTAAAGAAGCAAGAATATAAATGAGGGTACAAAGAAAATAGTGAATGTGGAATACTCCTGGATACCAAGTATACGCACACACTGCAAGTTGTTTGGGCATAATGACATTTTCTGCAAAAAGAAAAACATGGAAGGGAGTAAAAAAGAATCTGTGGAAAAAAAAGATAACGAGTTCAGAATAGCACAAAACAAAAGATTTGCTAGAAATGGTTTCAATATAAATAGGAATGTTGATAGACAGAATGAAGATAATAAAAGGAAATGGAATGATTAGAGAAATGTGAAAGGTAACAACAAATGGCAGACAAACAATGAATTTGAATATAGGAAAAAACAAGATAATGAGGTAAAAGACAAAAGGGCAGGAGTTAATGATAATTCTGATGGAAAAATGGAAGATAAGGGAAAGAAGGGAAACAATGAAGAGAATGAGAAAGTAAATGATAAGATACACCAGGAAGGATCTACTAGTATGGATAATATTAGGGATGGAATTTTAGGATCTAATAGATTTACTCTAATAGATTCTTTGATCAATGAAGATGACCTTGTACCAAACACCAACCAACGGAAGATAGTTGATGAGTTTCTTAATAAAGAAATTATTGGTAAAAGTGGTGATAGAAATAAATGGATTGAGGAAATGAAGAGGTATTATAGAGACAGGAAAGAAATGTTCGATGCTAACAAAGATTTAGAGGAATGTGAAGATGTTTTGGATACTAATGGTGATGAGAATTACAATGTCATGAGGAATGAGATGGAGGGGCCAGGAGGGTCCTTAAACTAGAATCTTTTGATTATCACCTTTGTAGAATTAGATACTAGAATTAGGTTAGATTTAGTTTTTGTGTGATTGTGTGGAAAACAGACAGAGTGTATAGTGAGCAAAAAGAATTGAGAGATTATTGTGAGTTTAAAACAGAAAGAGAAATGTGTGATTATAAAAACAGAAAGAGTGTTATGGTAAGTAAAAGAATTGAGAGATATGGGAGGAAAAACAGAGAAGAGAGGAATTATAGGATTGTGTGGAAAACAGATAGAGTGAAAGGGAGTAAAAGAATTGAGAGAAATGATGAGTCAAAAACAGAAAGAGAGCTGTGGGAGAAAAACAGACAGAGTGATATTGGGAGTAAAAGAATTGAGAGATATGGGAGAAAAACAAAGAAGAGAGGAATGAATAAAAAACAGAAAGAGTGTATGGGAGTAAAAGAATTGAGAGATAGTGAGCAAAAACAGAAAGAAAGGATTGTTTTAATTTTTTCTTATGGATTTAAAATTTGGAGCTTGGAACATTAGAGGCTTATGTAGCCAATCTGATAAGCAAAAAGAAGTAAAAAAGCTCATTATGGAGGAAGGTCTACAATTCTGTGCTGTCCTGGAAACTCATGTAAAGTATAAAAACATTAAGAAAGTATGCAATCTTGTTTTTGGTAATTGGGAATATGTTACTAATGGAGAAGACAACAACAAAGGATGCAGAATTATGGTAGGATGGAATTCCAATGTGATTCGGGCCTGGTTGATGATGGAAACTATGGATAAGCAATCTAAGTTTTTCTGCATAATGATTTATGCTAGCAATTCAAGAATGGAAAGAAGAAAGCTATGGGCTGATTTAGAGAGGCAAAAAATCATTACTTCTGGAAATCCATGGATCATTATGGGAGACTTTAATATTGCCTTCAAAGTTGCAGAGCACTCTAATTGGGGCTATCCTACCAGTGAAATGACTGAATTTCAAGAATGCATTGATAAAATTGAGTTAGTAGACTTACATAGTGAAGGTTTACACTTTACTTGGACCAAAGTTTGAGGAATCCAAATTGTAGAACCTTGAAGAAATTGGTTAGAATCATGGTGAATGAAGAATTTGTTAACAACTTTCAACAGGCTCATGGATTGTTTCTACCATATTTGATTTCTGATCACTCCCCTATGATTGTTAAGGTTCCAAATGGGATTCAAAAAAGAAAGAGTTCATTTAGATTTTCCAATTTCATCACTGAGAAGGAAAATTTTCTGCCTACTGTAAAGAGTGTTTGAGATAAGAGTTTTGAGGGACATGCAATGTACAGAATTGTACAAAAGATGAAAGTCCTTAAAAGAAAGTTGAAAAAGTTAAGTTGGGAGAATGGTAATGTGTTTGAGAGAGTTGAGAATCTAAGAATCAAAGTTAAAGAATGTCAAGCTAAAGTTGACAAATTCCCTCATGATGAGAATATTAAAGAGGAAAGCTGGTCTGTTTTGAAGGAATACCAACAAGCAAATGAAGAAGAATATAGCTTACTATGCCAAAAAGCTAAAGTAGAATGGCTTAAAGATGGTGACAGAAACACTGCTTATTTTCACAAAACCATAAAAGAAAGAACTCACAGAGGAATAATTATGTCTATTAGAAATGAAGAAAGGATTAGATTTGTGAATGAGGATGTTGCTAATCAGATTGTAAAGCATTTTGAAGACTTTTTAGGCAAAAGAAGAGATGTTTAGAGCTTGGCTAATAGACGGAATATATTCATTAATAAAATAAATACAGAAGAGGCTCAGAGAATGATAAGGGTTGTAAGTGATGCTGAAATAAAGAATGCTATGTTTGAGATAGAGGATTCAAAAGCTCGGTTATACTGCATGTTTTTACAAATTAGCTTGGAGTATAGTTGGAAAAGAAGTTTGCCAAGCTATTAAATACTTTTTCTCAAATGGAAAGCTCTTGGGTGAGGTAAATGCTACCCTTATATCACTTGTCCCTAAGATTCCCACCCCTGATAGAGTTTCTGATTTTAGGCCTATTGCTTATTGCAATGTCCTATATAAATGCATTAGTAAGATCTTGACTAGTAGAATAAAAGGAGTACTTGGAAGTCTAGTTGGTGAAAACCAAAGTGCTTTTATAGAGGGTAGAAAAAAATATACTTATAAATATTCTGCTTTCTCAAGAACTCTTTAAAGGATACAATAGAAAACAGAAAAATAAGAAAGTGTCTTTTAAAATTGATCTTTAAAAAGCCTATGACACTATTAGTTGGGATTTTCTGAAGGAGATTTTAGAGATGTTTGGGTTTCACAAGACTATGGTTACTTGGATTATGACATGTATTACTTCAACAAAATTTTCTATATATAAGAATGGTGAAAGAGTTGGTTACTTCAAAGGGGGCAGAGGCCGTAGACAAAGGGACCCTATATCTCCTTATATTTTCACTCTAGTTATGGAGGTTCTAAGCCTCCTAATTCCGAAGAACATTGAAGAAAGTAAGGGATTTAAATATCATTTTGGCTGCAAGAATTTGAAGATTACTCATCTGTACTTTGCTAATGACCTCTTAGTCTTTTGTCATGGGGATGTTGTTTTTGTGCAGGTCATGAAGAAATCCCTTGATGAGTTTAGTGGTTTTTCTGGTTTATTACCCAACATGCAGAAAAGTACAATATTCTTTTGGGGTTTTCTAATGCTGAACAACAATCCATTATTAATATAATTCCATTTACTGTTGGGACACTACCAGTAAGATACTTAGGTGTTCCATTATTAACTAAGAACCTTAGCATAAATGATTGTAAGCCTCTAATTAGCAAAGTAAAAGCTAAAGTGAATGATTGGAAGAACAAGAATCTGTCATATTCATTGCTTCTGTCTTAAGCTCTATGCAGAATTACTGGGCTTCTGTCTTTTTGCTTCCAAAACAGGCCATTTAATAAACAAAATATTAAAACGGTTCTTATGGTGTCAAGGTGAGCTTACTAAGGGAAAAGCAAAAATTTCTTGGGATAACATATGTAAACCAAAGGAACAAGGAGGACTTGGTCTAAAGGATTTGGGTGTTTGGAATGAGGTGTTAATGACTAAACACTTATGGAATGTAGCTGTGAAAAAGGATACTTTATGGGTCAAATGGATTTATAAGGAAAAGCTCAAAGATAAAAGTATTTGAGAAGCTGAATGTGATTCCAATTGCACTATGGGTTGGAAAAATATTCTAAGTCTCAGAGTAAAGATCAGAAAGCATGTAAGATGGAAAGTTGGGAATGGGAGATCTGTGAATGTTTGGCATGACAATTGGTGTTCAGTAAGCCCCGTAAGTGATTACATTGATTCTAGAGACATTTATGATGCTAGACTCAACAACAATTGTACTATTAATGGTATAATAAATGAAGGAAGATGGAATTGGCATGAAGAATGGAAATCTGATTTTGTTGAGCTTAATCAAATTCAAGTTCCAAACTTGAATGAGGATGTTGAGGATACTGCCGTATGGGTTTCTGAAAATGGTAATGAAAAAAGCTTCAAAATTAGCAATGTATGGAAGGATTTAAAATGCAATGGTGAAAAGGTTAGTTGGTTTCCTTTGGTCTTCCCAATCGATTTTCAACTTTTGCACATATTTTCTTTCTTTTCTAAAATCAGTTTACATTCACTTCCATTCGTTTGATCATTTAATTCTAAGTATTTGTTTCCATGTGATCCAAGCTTAGATCCTCAAGTGCAAGAGAAGAATACTTTCTACCATCAAGTTATGAAGTATTGTAGCTTAGTTCGTATTCTCGTAACATAGTTATGATTGTGTTATAATTTGTGCATCTTGTGTAATTGTGTGTAATAGTTAGATCATGGTGATTATAGAGAGTCTAGTTCAATCGTGGTGATCGTAGAGAAAATAGTTAGATCTGTGTGATCGTGTTAGTGCGTAGGTGAAGTGATATTGTGTTAGTGCGGTTAGTATTTTAGTCCTCGAAATACAAAGTGTGTGGTAGATTGGTTCTAGCTAAGATTAGAACTCGAGATTTGGCTTAGTGTCAGAAATTGGTGTAAGCTACTTGTGTACGGTTTTCTCCGCCTAAAGGGAGTTTGTTGACATAGTGAAGAGAACTCTCGAGTTGGGTACTCGAGGAGTGGAGTAGGGCGAAGATGAGCTTCATTACCGAACCACTATAAATTCTTGTGTTGTGGTTTGATCTTTCTAATTTTTATCTCTTGTCTTACATACTTATTTATCTTGTTATTATTCATTTCCTTAGTTAAATTGTTCATATTGTGTGTACGTTGAGATCACATAAAATCGAATCTAAGTTTTTACAAACAAACAATCACTACAAGAAAAAGTAGAACAGGTGACGAAGGTTTCCCGGGCGACATTTGTCGCCCGGGAAAACCCACTAAACGACAAAGATTTTTAAAATAAATTGTATTTTAAAACTTGAATCGATCTATGAAATCGAAAAAATATTTAGAAGGGCAATCTATGCAAAGAACACCACTATTTGAAAGTGATGGATTTATTTATTGGAAAAATAGATTCGAAACTTATGTGAAATCAAAAGATCTAAATATTTGGCATATTATTACCTATGGTGATTTCCCTCCCGTTTAACATGATCACAAAACTAAAAAGGATAAAATTGTACCATTTGACAAACAAAGCGATGATCTTAAAAAAAACTTGCTAAAAATAATGAAGCTAAAATGATAATTTATAATGCTTTGCCACGTAAAGAATACGAAAGAATTTTTATGTGTAAAACCGCAAAAGAAATTTGGGATACGTTATTAATCACTCACCAAGGTAATAGTCAAGTCAAAGATAATAAAATAGATCTTCTTGTTCAACAATATGAACAATTTATGATTCTAGAAGAGGAATCGATAGATAATGGATTTGCTAGATTTAACACAATTATTACTAGTCTAAAAGCACCTAAGGTTTTTCTAGCAAGAACTATGTTAGAAAATTTCGTAGGTCACTTCATCCTAAATGGCGCGCAAAGGTTACGGCTATTGAAGAGTCAAAGGATTTGACATCACTATCACTAGACGAACTTTTTGGAAATTAAAAAGTTTATGAAGTGATAATAAAGGAAGATTCTGAAATGGTCAAAGGCAAAAGAGAACAAAGTAGATCTCCTGCCTTAAAGGCTAAAAAGGAATCTAGTGATGAAGATGGTTCGATCTCCTATAGTGAAGACGAAGACTACGCCATGGTCGCGAGAGACTTCAAGAAATTTTTCAAAAGACGAGGGAGATTTGTAAGACAACCACCCGATGAAAGAAAGTCATTACAAAGGAATAAAGATGACAAGAATGGCAAAAGCGAAAGAAAATGCTTTAGATGTGGAGATCCAAATAATCTCATCAGAGAATGCCCAAAACCATCAAGAAACTATAATCAAAGAGCTTTGTTATAGGAACATGGAGTGATAGCGATGAAGATAATGAAGAAAAGACTAAAGAGGAAAGTTGTCTTATGGCTAAAGCATCGAATGAGGTACTTCCCAAAACCGAATTCTTTAGTGATGACTTATCATCATTAGATGAAAAAGACTTAGATAGTGAGTATAATCGATTATGCAAAGTAGGTCTAAAAGTCATGGCTAAAAATAAATCACTAAAACTAACTAAAAATCGGCTAGAAAATGAAGTGCTCGAATTAAAAAATAAATTATCTAAATTAAAAAAAGGTAAAGAAACAAATGAAGAATGTAAAATATGTCAAGATCTTAAATATGAAAATGAAAAACTTTAGGAGGAAATCTCTAAGCTTAATCAATTTAATAATAGTACTCACTCACTTTAGAAAATATTAAGTCTTCAAAAACCATTCGGAGACAATTCGGGTCTAGGATTTAATTCGACTAAAGCATCAACAAGTGAGACTAAACAAGTAAATTTTGTAAAATCACCAAAGCTTGAACCTAAAGAAAAATTAGTAGAATTAAATTCAAGCGCAAAACCTAAGTATATACTTATAAACAATAGTAAAGTTCTCATTGCGAGCAATGATGAAGTAAAAAGCTTTTATAAACCTTCCTTAAAACCAGGAGTCGGATTTACTAAACCCGAAATGAGATCAAAAACTCCTCCTCCAAAAAGAGCTAATAATTCTCACCCTCGGTCTAAAACACCACAACCTGGGAGAAATCAAGATAGACAAAATTACTCGAATACATTTCCCATGATGTGAAATTATTCACAACAACCAAACTACAATCCTTAGGGAATGTATCCATCCTATATACATCCAAATCAAATACAAAATATGCAAATTATTATAGTTAAGTAGATATGCTTGGAGAGAATCTCTTTTTGGAACTCAACAAGTGAATTGAAGATTATGTTTGCTCTTTACTCATGATGAGTTATCAAAAGATAGTGTCTACTTACAAAGGAGGTGAAGCTATTAAAGTAAGTACATCATGGGCTAAGGTATGACTTCTTTCTAAATTATTTAGAATATAGATTATGTGCTAAGTGTTAAATAAATATGTGTTAATATGCTAAAAGTAATATTTGCTTATTGTTAATAGATTAAGAATTAAGCTTGAGAAAAATAAGTGTCATAACTAGAAATATCATTAGATTGGTTACCTAAAATTAAATCGAAAGGAAGAAATTGTTCATGATGAACTTTGTTCTCCCGTAGTTAACTTAGGATTAACTACACAATGAAAATCCTCTATGTCCACATGTAGTGAGCTCACATAGGAGAAGGAAGGTGAGTCGGTGTGTAATAATCAACATAGAAGTCGGATTAGTAAATAATTATATGTAAGCGCCAGAAAGGCATGACACTATGGATGAGACAAACTCCCATCAACTATGACATCGCCTCGACTACATGTCTACAAAGAACGACGTCTATAGGAACTAACTAATCGAGCATTGACTCTATTTTTCACGTAAACACTCTAAATCGTGATAATTAATTATTTCATCCGAAGTAATTAACATATTCAATTAACGAAAGGTCAATTGAAAACGTCACTTAATCTCCGTTAAAACTCCTCTCGGCTTGACAACTTGGTTATTTCATCCGGAATAATCAAAGTATTTTTAATTGATAAAAGATTAATTAAAATGTCAACCAAATTCCGTCAATCCTCTCTAAACCTTTTCTCATTCTAAAATCTCGACACTTAAATATTTCATCCGAAATAATTAAAGCCTATTTAATTAACGAAATGTTAATTAAACATGCCGAGTAAAACCTCTTATATAACTTAAACGTTATTTTTCGAGAACAGAATTATCTCAAATAATATTACTAGTATATTTTGTCGTATTTTAATAGTTGTATACTAATAAAAACTAGTTAAAATCGAATAACTAAGAAAATTTGGTCGTCATATAGGCGGCCCCTTATCTCCAAGGGGACCGGCCATGATATAAATGGTGGCCCCCTTATCACTAAGGGGGGGAGGGGGGGCATTTAATTTCGCCAAACACTACTTTATTCAGCAAAATACATAGCCAAACACCCCATTTTTTTATTCCCTCTCTCTCTACAACTGTTGTGACGAAAACACACTCACCAAATCTTCAAAATCCAACCTCCAAACTCAAAATCAATCCAATTTCGCAAGGGGCAAACACTAACAATTCGATTAACAACATCTATTGTAACATTTTCCATACTTTTTTCTTTTGATTTCATCTAATTTTGTTCTTAATCAAAATTGGATATTTTTTAATTTCTTTTTGTGTCTTTTATATTACTATGATTAAGATTAAGTAATTCATAACTATTATGATTCCCTTAGTAATAGGAGTTCAAATTTGCAATAGGATTGATTCACAAAAATTTTTGGGTCGAAAATTTTATAAAATACATATGTGATGTCAATTTTCTTTTTAACTAGTAAATTTCAAAACACGATTTCATACATTGTTGATATATGCCAAAAACGGCTTAAAAATTCCAAAAATGAATTCTTACCTATCGCCGAAACATGTATATATAATCCAATGTACACTTTTCAACATATTTGGTCAAGTTCTACAAAATAAGGGAGCGGTTGGATCATTTCCTTGGATCGTTGTCTAGAGTCAAAATGATCATTACTGCATTTTGTTACGTATATAAACACATGATGAACTTGTATTAGTCATCAAGATAAATAATTCATATATATCTTGATACTTTTAGTAAAACCTTTAAAATAAAGGGGCGTTTGGACTAACGTCTCTAAAATTATGGTCTAGGGTCAAAATAACCATTATCTCACTTTTGTTAAGTTACATTTGATGAACTCATATTAGTTTTCGAAATGTACAACTCTATGTATATCATTTGACGCTCTTGATCAAGTCTTTTCATATTAAAGGGGTATTTGGATTATTTCCTAGAATTTAAATCTAGAGTCGAAATAATTCCTGCTCTACTTTTATTAAGCATAGAAACACTTGATAAATTTATACTAGGTGTCAAAATATATAATTCAATATATACTTTTCGACACTCTAGGTTGAGTCAAATTAAATTAGGGAACGTTTGGATTACTTCTAAGGTTTTATTTTTATAGTCGAAGTAATCTTTGTTTCACATATGTTGTTTTAACTTAAACTTCATTTATTTATATTTATATTTATATATATATATATATATATGTATATATATTTATATAATATATATATTATATATTATATAATATGATATATATTATCATATAAATATTTTATTATATCATTTTATATTTATATATTACATCTCTTTTGTAATAATATTTTATTTTGTTGTTATCTTGTTTAGGTGATAAACATGCCTCGAGCAATTGTTGGTGATACCTCCCTCACTAAATCATATATCCCTAAAGTATCCGAAATACCTGGTTTTTCTCCCGTCCTTGCTCAATTCTACAAACCCATCGAAAACCGTTGTATTCATGAGTGCCGAGTTGTGGATCAACTTTATTACCAATCCAATAGCATTGAGCGATTGTTTACCAACATTCGCTTCAATTGTCTTTTCGAAATTAATGAGTCAATTGTTCTGCGTTTCATTCTAGACTTTTATTGTAAAGTCAAAATCCAAACCGATGAATACGATTATCTTCTAATCTCATTCATGATTCAACATGAATTTATCACTCTCTCACTTGCACAATTCGGTCAAATTCTCAAAATCCCATATAATGGTCAAGCTATCCTCACAAATGAATGAGATCTTTCATCTCTTGCATTCTTTCAAGAGACTGAGGGACCTTATCATACCGGACTTCCTAATCTCGACAAAATTCGTCGATTTCTTCAATTGGAATGCATTGAGTCTAATCGTACTGTCAAAAGCAAAAATGTCATTCTCTCACCAAATCAAATTCTTACCAAAGAATTAAGACAAGACATCAAGAGTTAGGAAGAACTCATTCGTGAGAATGTGTTCAGACTAGGAGGCCACTGGGACCATCTTCCGGCTTGTCTCGCTCACATGTTGTTTTGTATTGTTGCCGAAGAACAATATAATCTTGCTTATTTCATTATAAAGCGAATTGAAAGTGCTAGAGCTACTCTAACTACCAATCTTCCTTATGGCATGTTTTTGACTCGTCTTTTTTGATATATCATGGAGCATTATCCTCATATTGACAATGTCATTTAAAATGTTATTGATCGAGTCATGCGTCCACTCGCCTTAAAACAAACTCGTAAACCTCAAAGTGATCGTGGAATGCCAAAAGCCCGCCACTCCATCTTATCATCATCCGCCCATCACTTTGGATCTTCATCTCACCATGGAGATGATGATGAAGATGATGATACTTCTCGTGCTAGTACTTCATCTCCTAATTCATTCCTAAACTCTATTTCACCACTTACCCACAAAACTTATGACATTCCCACTTCTTTTCAACAAACCAACGATCTTCTTTTTGAGTGACAAACTACTTTGCTCAATCAAACGCAACAAATACATAAGGAAGTAAGAGGTAGATTCAAGTCCTTCGGCAAAGCATTAAAAGGAGTCTTTGAAAAGAAGAAAAAAATGAAGATGTAGGATTAAATTAACTAAGTTGAATGCCTTGTTTAAAAATTTATTATGTGAATTTCCTTTATGCTTACTTGTTTGTGTGATGATAAGTCGATTTCATCGAATGAACTTGTTTAAGTTTATTTAGGACCTCTAATCTTTATGCCTTAATATTATACTTATTATGACATAATTATGCATCCTTATTTTAAGTATTTTTAGTTGTTTCATGTATATTTATATATAATTGTTTCATGTAAATCTCTATATTCACATCCATACATAGGACTTACTGCAAATTGTTCATCAAACATAACATCTCTTATAAATTTTTTGCTGAAAATCAAAATTTGGCCATTTGAAAAGTATCAGATAGGCGGCCCCCTTATCAATAAGGGGGACGACACCATAGATAAGGGGGCCGGCCTACCTAATCATGGGTTTGACTAATTCTTTCTACTTTTGAACCTCTTTTACTTAGCCTCCATTATTTTACTTAGCCTCAACTGTCACTTTAACAAAACTCAACTGTCCTTAACCAAAAAACACGAACATCATTTAGAAATGCTTAAACTAACTCAAATTCATACCACTTCTAACCCCATTCTCCTCCAATAAATTGCCTCTCATTTTTCACAACCAAATCATCATCTTCTTCATTTGTCATCAACCACCATTACCTCCATGGCATCCACTAAAGCTTCCACTTCTAAACATTTCAAAAGACCAAAAATCAACATAATTCCACCAAAACAATTATTCATTAATCTTACTCATGATGACACCAAAACTCCTTCCCCAAAATACCAAGTCTTATCACCAAGTGCACCAAATGCACCTTCAAAGACACTATCTACTAGGGGCCCTTCTTCATCCTCCATTGCTTCCAAACACAAATCACCTACTTTTTCCACATCTCTATCAACCAATTCCTACTTGAACTCACCAATTTTACCCCCTCCAAGAATACCTCCACTACCTCCAACACAAGGAAGTGAACCCATAGACATTACTCTTACTCTTTCACCAATAACACTCCTTGAAATCCAATTCAACACTCTATCACTTTCAATGTCCTCACCACCTCTCTTTGGTCATCCTATTTCATGGAACCTACTTGAAGCACGTGGAGCAACATGCTTGTGTTGTATCCATAACCGTAGACTCATCCTTGGCTTAAGCAAAGAACTTCAATACATGTTCTCCTATATACAACACATGCTTTCACAACCACTACCGCCAATTTTGCCCCCACCACTATCAATTTCTCCAAACTAAACATCTTTATGTTTAGTCACCCATGTTTTTATAATTTTTAACCTAACCTTTTGCAAGCAGGTCCTATGGCATTCTACAAAAATTAGGACCTTTGTAGCTTTTATTTTATGAATGTTGTATCAATTATGCTTCAAGCATAATATTTTGACCTAAGATATGCATGTTGTAATATTGTGATTTTTGCACAATATTTTTATTTAATGAATGCACTTATGTTTCTTCTTATAGCTAATTATGTTTGTGATGGTTGTCTCCTATATGTATAGTTGAGTTTTGCTAATTGTCAGACAATTGTAATCATACTTGAATATTTTTTCTTTGTCTTTGCTATATGTTAGAAATATTAGTTTTGTTCCTCTAACTTGTTTTTGTAGCAAAGTTACCATAGCTTGATTCTTTGGTGCCCTCGAACGAGGGGGAGTACACCTCAAGGGGAAGCAGTTATTCTATCGATTTTACGCGTATTCATCAATGAAGCTTTTTTAATCTACAAAAGGGGGAGAAATTAAAATAAAACTCACTAAGTACTTATTTAGAAATAAATTTACATCTAATGAGTTTAGATTTGTAATCATCAAAAAGGGGAAGATCGTTGATAGAAATAATGCCTAAAACGTTATTGATGTTGTTCGACCTCTCTACGTTTTAATAATCACAAAATATAAAAACGCTCAATGTAAAATTAAACGCAAACAAGTAATTAGTTGTAAATTTTCATTTCAAAAATATAATCACTTAAAGGTATGAATAAATAAATAATTAATGCATTTTATGATCAAAGAAATTTTTATTCAACCTCACATGTTTTATAAAATGTAACAAACATTTTTATAACTTATACAAAACATTTTTATAACTTATACAAAACATTTTTGTATTTATAAAAAAAATTTTATTCAAAAATAAACATTTTGAATTTAAATTTTCCACCTAAAAATGGATATATTTGATCGAGGAAACACCTCCTATGGAAAAGATAAAAAAAGTGAGCATCTAAGCATGGGTGGCCCCTTAGTGATAAGGGGGCCGACATAGGAGCTAAGGGAACCGGCCTGTCCAAAACGCTCTCAGCTTTGCCTATAAATACTAATTTTTCACCTTTTGTACACATTTTATTTCTGTTTTAAAATCAATTTACATTCACTTCTATTCATATGATAATTTAATTCTAAGTATTTGATTATTTCTTGTGATTCTCATAGTAGCTTCATTGGGGAAGTTGTTTACCTTATAGCTGAACTTGGTTATAGGAAGAGGATCATCCATAAATGTGATACAGTGATTGCATTCCTTTAGCATATTTGCCCTTTTTGCCTTGTAAGTTGCTAATTCCTCTGCATGAGCTTTTAGTTCTTTAGTAGTCATCACTTTTAGCCTCTTTTCAGACTTTTTCTTTTTAGCTTTCAAGTCCCCCAACCTTTTAATTTCCCCCATCTGAGCTTTAGCATCTTTAATAGTCATTTGACCTTCCGAGAGGTATTAAACTGCTGAAGGTTTGGCAATTTAGGGACTGATCCTCCTGCATCTATGAAAGGCATTAGTTGCTTCAACTGATCATCATCAGGGAATTGGGCTTTACCCTTTCCTTTGTCAGTAACTGTTGGAGGAGGAGGAGTAGGATAGTATTCAGGGAATCCAGAGCTAAATAATTTAGCAGTGAATTGACGATAAGAGATGTTATTGATGTTGATAGGTGGTCTTATTGAGTTCAGGGGAGTTAGGTTAGGAATGGGAAAGTCTACCAAA
>BQNB010035557.1:0-50772 GCA_026074375.1 Tanacetum coccineum
GGTTGACTTAGGTGTTATCATTTCGATTACTTAGAGGGAATAATTATGACATACGGGACTTAGTTGACTTTGGTGTTGCATTTTATATCATCAATATCATGTAAGGAGAAATGCATACATCTAGGACTTAATTGACTTTGGTGTTACGGTTTCGAATTAATTGTGTACTTTGAATATTTGGGCTTTTTACACCAAGACTTCTTAATGCGGCTTGCAAGAAATCTTTGAATCTACTCAAGAAAGGATTGCTGGTTCGGGGGGAAGCTAAGACAACTTCCAAAAAGAGAGTATCGAGACGGACTATAGATTGCTGACATGGACTGAATGACTGTGTCATTTTTGGTTTGAACATTTTTAGGTCCTGGCTGATACATAATCTTGTGAATATACATTATTAAGTAGTGTATCTTTAGGTGTTTAGTGTCAATGTATAAATTTTTTTCATGAGTTTTTCGTTAAACTCAAAATCATTCAAAAATTATTATACCTGACACTAACACATACCCTCATAGTTTGAGGGGGAGCTTATATGTTCCCTAATCAGCTTGTGAATAATCAAGACATTTTTCTCCTAAATTTTTAAACATATTTGAATCAATTGTTATCCAAAATATCAAAGGGTTTAAAATTTTTGATAAGGGGAGAAAATATGATTAAAATATGAAAACTGATAAAAATGTGATTATAAGGACTCATGTGTATACTCCATCCTCCATGTGCTAAACATTTTTGATTATCGATGCACGTGTTGAGGGGGAGCATTTTTGAAAAGCAAAAACAATCGAGATACAAAAAGCTTTGATATTCATATCACACGTATCTTGATTGAGTTTTTCAAATGGTTTTATGGCAAGGAGAACAGTGCCAAAAGACCGACCATGCATTTAATTTTATCAGAGTTATAAGGTTGGTAAGGTTAGGTATTCGTTCTCATGATCCAGCCAGAACCGAAGGGATCTACCCAGGGACAATCCACTAGTTAGTGTAGAAGTCCTTAGGTATGATATAAAAAGGAGTAAAAGTGAGAATAAGGGAATAGTGCCGACTGAGATGGAGCTAGTACTAAACAAACCAAACAAAGTACTAGTCATGAAGTCTCGGTAAGCACTGAAGGGGTTGAAGAATGAAAAACAATTATAAGGATAAAGGGTGAAAAGAAAGAAGCCCTCCATACACTTAGGCAAAAACCGGGTCAATACATCTACTGTCAGAATCACAATGATGATTGCTGACATTGAAGAAAGCCGTCATGGACCCAGTGATGCAATGCACAACCCTACCTAGCCACTCAGAATATCTCAAAAGATTTATGTTTCATTTGTCACGGAGACTAAACACGTTATCTATTGACTTTCTCACTCTGAGTTAGTTGATATTGAAAAGGTGGCAGTCCGCTCCAGCCTCCGATCACTAAAACCAAAACGCATAATTGAGTCTAGAGCCAAGAGATTATCAATTAATCTCATTAGGACACTATTCCATTTTACTTGTTCTTCACACAATGTGAAAACAAGGGTTATCATAAGAGTCCTACGCATTATCCTTGTAGTATTGCCAGAACATCCGAGTGATACCTAAGTATCACAGTGAAGATGGAAATCCTACTAGAGCCCACATCAAACAAGCTCTTGGTAGGTGACTTGTGAGATCCTAAATGGATCAAACTTGTGTCAGCTGGAAAGAAACGATGGTGCGATTTTACAAGAATCAGACTTGTTCTAGTATATGAATTGACGGTTAATGAACTTTGACAAAAGCTTAAAACTCTCGATGTGTTACAAAAACACTTTCACTAAGAAACACATCGACTGATTTTCAAACCAAATTTTCTCTTTATTGCTAACAATTTTATTACAGGTTCATATAAAGATGGAGATGGTGTCATCATGTGTAACATCCGAGAATTTTCGAATTTTTGAATGACGATTTAAATCGTTGACTTTTAGGGTCTGGCTTGACTTATAAGAATGACCATCTAAATCACGTATTCACGACTCGGACTCTAAAGCAATTTGATGTGGAATGACATTCCTGACAACTTTTTAGTTTTGACCGAGACTCGAAAACAGTCAGAAGGTGACTGAAATGCCCCCGCAAGATTTTAGAAACACAAAAATAATTAAATTACATTTAATTATCACGTTTTATTAAATGAGAATATTTAATAAATTATTTAACATTTTATTTAGTAACGTTTATTGAAGACGCGAATATTCGAGTTAAAATCCATTTTTATTTCAGACAATGCGTAACCGGTTCACAAAATAAATAATAAATATTTTATTAAAAGTTATAAAATATTTATGAAATACGATCAAGTAAATACTCATTTTTATCAGAAAAATGATTTGGAAAACAATGGCGCAAGTTTCGCGCGTTGAATCATCTGTTAAGTCGCTCAAACGAGTCCCGAACCGATACGTATCGAAAGTTAATTATAACTTGAGAGAGAAAAGAAATTCAAGGACCAAATATGTAACTTCCCAAAGATCAACAGTTTTAACTATCGAAAATAGGCGGGAATCCCTTTTACTATTCATCGTCTCCCCCGTTTTCACCATCATGGTAAAACAAGGGGCAAATAGAAATTAAAGGGTGCGTTGGTCAATTCAAGGAAGCTCAAGCACAAATGCAAGGACAAATTAGTCTAATCAAGGGGATACTTATCCTAGCTCAAGCTCAAAGGCCACGTAATCAATGAAGAAGCACAAATTTAAGTGGGTTTTTGTACTAAAACTCTCACAAAAGAAGCACAAACGTCACATCAAAGAATGCCAGCCTGGCAATCCTCAGGTATCCACAAATTGATCCAACGACTACAATTGATGATCAAATGATTGAAGAAATGAATGGCAAAGATTAAAAGTTTGGAGAGCAAGGCAAGAGGTCCTAGAAGCTTCAGCTTGGCACTATAAAAAGACCTCACTTCTCACACACACACCATCTAGGTTTTAGTAGTCGATTTTTAGTTTTTATTAATTTTTAGCTTAAGTTCGTAATTTTCTTAAATGTATTTTCCTTTTCTAGTAATGTAATTCAGTTTTCAATTAATGAAATTCAGTCTCAATTTGTCATAAGCTCTTCTTATTTTCAACCTTTAAGCTCTCTTAATAAGTCATATTGTTTCAATAAGCTCATATTAAGCTCTTTCAGTCTATAAGCTGAAATAGAGCTGTTTGAATTCGATATTAATCTTATCTAAACCTTAAATCAGTTTAATCTATCATGGATCTTATTGAATTTAAGCTTTTGGAAGGGGATCTTACCTTGGAAGAGATCCCAAGGACTTATACTCTAGCTTATTCATAAGCTAGAGAGCTTGTAGCTGCCTTTATTGGTTCCTTTTGTTTAGCTAAAGGATCAAGTAAGTTTCTCTTTTCACTCTTCTTATAAGATTCAGTTTAATTGCTTAGTTTAGGGTTTAATATTGCTTATTGCTTTTTTCTCTTGCTTATTTGTGTTTAAATGTCTCTTATTAGTAATATTAGTTGTTTGTCTTTCATCAGTTTATGCTAGTAGTTATAGATCTTTAGTTATTAAATTCTGTCATAAAAACTCATAAAATCCAAAAATATTAGTTTAAATAGTTTAGATCTTAGATTAAAGCTTATTCAGTTGTTCAATCATGATTGCTAAGTTTGATTTAAGCTAGTTTTTATCTGGTATTTAGTACTTGTTCATTAGATTTCTCTTAAAAAGCTTTTCTCAACTCTGTCATAATGACAAAGGAGTGTTTGGTTTAGTGCATTCTCAAAATTGCACTAGCAGTACTAACCTAAGTTAGTACTGCTGACTCGTTACACAAAAAAAAAAAAAAACAAAAAAAGAAAACAAAAAAAAAAAATACAGTACTAACTATAAGTTAGTACTGTTAGCTTAGAATTTCAGTAGGATTAAGTTTAGTTTTAGCTTATTAAGAATTTAGTTTTAGTTTTCATTATTTAGCTTATTTCATTGCTTATTTTGTTCTTAAAAAAAACCAAATTGCATCAGCAGTACTTTCAAGTGAAAGTACTGCTGAACTTTTTACACTAGCAGTACTAACCCCAGTTAGTACTGCTGTGTTCTTAGCTTAATTTAGAACTGGTAATTTTAGAATTTAGCTTATCAAATTCAGTAGGATTTAAGTTTTAATATAGCTTAATACCTTCTTTAAGTTCTTAATTTGCATTTCTTAGCTTATTTTCATGATAAAATTTCGCTGTTCAAAAGTCATAAAACCTGAAAACTCCAAAAACGTACTTAGAGTCTTAAGGATTAAAATTGTTAATTCAGCTTTTTAGTTGATTTTACAACTTAATTAGATAGATTATAAGTAGTTTAATAAGTCCTTAAAGTTTCAAAATCTAGTTTAGCTTATTAAGGTATTTAGCTTGCTTGGATTTTGAGTTACTTTGCTTATTTCCTGAGTTTGCTTATTTCATGATCAATTTCAGTAGCATAAAAGTAGTTTAAGCTTTAGTTTCTTTTCATTTATAGATTAAGCATATCATAAGCTCTTTAGAACTTCTTTCCTTTTTTCTTTTGAATAGGTTATTGAGGTTTTTTATAGCTTATTTCTAAAACAGGGTTTAAGCCTCATTTTCTGTAACAGCTTAAAGATAAGCTCCTTTTGAGCTTATTTGTGAGTTTCAGCCCAAGTAGCCTTTATTAATTTTGTTCCCACTAGCTTCCTTTACAACTTTGCTTCTTTGAGTTTTTCATTTTAAGCTCTTTAAAAATTTCGAATGCTTATTGGACTTAGTTTGTTGTCGTGATAGATTCTCAGGGTAGAAAGTGTAACTTTTCGATCCTAGTTGTTTTTCAGTTAATCCCTCCGTTAGTCTGTCAGTTTCTCTGTTAGTCTCTTAGATTTTTGCACCATTAGTCCATTAGTTAAGTTTTTAATTAGTTTATTAAGTTTTTAATTAATAAATAGGTAATGTTTTTATTGTTCAATTAAACTTTTATAAAAAGATAAAAATTAGGGCTTTTATTTTTAATAATTTTCGGCAATTTTTCTTTATTTAGTGAAATTTTAGGGATTTTAAAATTTGTCTACTTGCTTAATTGTCATTATTTGTTGCTTCTTAATTTCATAGTAATAGCTTATCCAAAATATCTTTGTTCCATTCAAATCAGGATCTAAATTCAGATTTTGATTAAATCAACAATGTTATTTTTCAAACGACACCTAGAGGTCGTTCTCTTGTATCTATTGCTGTGTAATATGAAGTAGCACCCCAAAGTGGTATTCCGTTGCGTTGTTGTATTTTTGGGGGTGTTACATCATGTTCCGGCAGAGACAAGTTCATTACCGCATGCTCATACTTGACCTACACATTCAAAGAAATCATGAAAGCTCATGTAAATGTTTCAAAGCTTCTGCTACTCTGATATCACACGTCCTTCTTAAAGTGGCCAATTATTAAAGTAAAAGAACTTCAAGAACCAAGAATATTCAAGCTTTCAAGATCAAGAAAGGTATGAGCATGTTGGTTTTTAAAGTCACAAGAACATAAGACGACGAAAGATCACAAGATGATGATTAGAGATTACATTTGGCTGATGATCTCAAGAAAGCTTAAAGATCACATACAAAGACAAGCTTAAAGGAACAAGCTCAAGCCTAAAGTCAAAAGATCACTACACATATCACAAGATAAAGGACAAAGAATCACGACTACGAGCAAGACTGAAGACATTCATAGAATGCTAAGCTTAAGTTTATTGTAAATTGGAGTGACCTCCCTTAGGGGGAGATTGCTAGAAATCCAAAAAAGGATCGGTCACTCCACGTATTTTACGTCTCTAGCTCGTAGTCTATAATATATTATTTAGTAAGCTAACCGGGCCAAAGCATAGAAATCTCATGGCAAGCCCATGGAAAGCCTGGTTTATCCTTTCTATAAAATCCCTCTCCACACATAGAGAGGGTGCTGGTTGAATCATTTTTACACACACATTTAGTGTGTTTTTCATATGTGTTCTCCCATCCACTCTCTCTCTAGCTTTCTCTCTAGTTTATATTTGTGTGAAATTTAGGAACCTACATAAACATTAGTTTGTTGATGAGCCCTTTCGACCTATGAGCACCTTCAATTACTAATCCACTTTAATCCATTTGCTAGAAATCATTATATATCAAGTTTGTTCTCGCGAGTCCTTTCGACCTATACTCGCATTCAAATCGTCACACGTCTTTTTAAAGAGTTAAATTTGATAGATATTAATTATTAAAATCCTTACTAGTTCGTGCACTAACTTTGGGGTATGAAAACTTAACGGGAAATCCTTTCGGCCTATAGATCCGGTTAGGATTCATCAACAAATAAACAAGGCGTGTTTTTATACAAACAAACTCGCAAGATGAAAAATGAAATCATTCATATAATTCTAACCAAACACTCATAGTTAATTCAACATCATTTTTAACAAGTGTATAAAACTACTCCATAATCATTTTAAACTTTAAACACAAATCAATAACAATATTTATAACACTTAGATAACAATTCATATTTATAATCATAACAAAAGATATACTAATGACATCAAATAACGTCACTTTATTATATCATTTATCCTATCTATTTTGCCCACTTTTATATAATAATTGCATTATTTGGTACTTAATTGCTTTAAAGTTGATAAATGCAGTAATTCAAGAGTGTTTTGTGAAGATAAGCTAAAAGGATCATAAATTGGAGCTAAAACAAAGACATTTGAACATTTCTGAAAATTCATCAATACGCCGTATCTAACTAAAGAGATACGGTGAATCAGCGCCAATACTTCACAAGGAAACGCGTTTGACTAATTCCCAATACGGCGTATCCATGCTATCTACATACACCGTATCCATGAAGATAACTATTCAAAAGATAAACAATAAATCAATTAAAATTAAGAAATGAATATCAAAGATTTATTACGAACGTAGCACGCACTCCAAGGAATCTAGCCCAATACGCCGTATCGACCTATCTGGATACGGCGTATCGAGTATTTTTCAGCAACTATAAATAGAAGACTCAAAAACGAGTTTTCAGTGTGCAATATCATATTCTTTATACCATACTCATTAAAGACGAATTTTAGAAGAGAAGATCATCCATAAAGGTCAAGCATTGATCACGACTCCATAGAAGACATCGTGTAATTTTTAATCTCATAATCGTTCGATTTCAATTGTTTGATTACGCTTGTATAATTACAATGGTTGTGGGATAATACCCTCGGGTATTAGCCATCTGAATGAAATTCAAAGTGTGGTTTGTTTTAAAATCGAATTCTTAATTTATCGTGATTGTTTTAATTATATTATCACCTCATACTTGTTTTATATGTTTGAATATACGACCTATCATTCAATTGGGTCTAGTGTTACAGACCAAGTAATCTAGATATTGGGATAACTCTCCATATCATGTCTTATATTACTGGACCAATAGGATCACAAATAACGTTCTATCTTTGTCTTTTGATTATGAGCTTAGTTGGACCGGTAGGCGACCCGTTTATGTTTCAACAATCATGCTCTTAGTTAACTGATAAAGATTGGAATAGTGGACTACCAGTATATAAAACACCTTCAAACAATAAGTGGGTAAAGTCCCGTTGGGCTAGAGTTTTATTAGTATCACCACTACTTTAATTCTCTAAGATAAATTATAATTAAACTAAAGGATGCTTTATGCGGATGCATGAATTGTAACAGGTTTAATTGTGTCTAGGTCTTAGGATGATGTCCCGCCTAAGTCTTAAGAATGATATGCCGCTTCAAGATAAGTAAATCATTGCACTAAAACAAACAAACCAGCATTGAACTCTGATTTCATATGGCGTAATACCATTTTCTAACATTTGGCTGTAACCCGCTTTTTTATCTCTATCTTCATCTTTTTGGTTTATTGTGTATTGAATTGGTATTTGTCATCACCAAACCTGTGCCAGTCTCTCAGGTTGAATCCCCTATTTCATTAGACAACGTACATAACATAGGTTTAACCAGTAAATAGACTATTTAAAATACTGATAGAATATAGGATTAAATTTCCACTCTTAGTGTTCGACACCCTACTTACCATAAACTCTATCTTGACCGGGTACACTACTCGTTAAAGTGTTGTTTTAGGTTTGTCGGCTAAATATAAATGTAAAACTTGATAATCTAATAATTGACCCTACACGACAGCACATTAGGTTTTTGGCGCCGTTGCCGGGGAGTGAATTAATTAAACCTTATTCTTATCAGTATTTCTAACCATTAATTAATTTAATTTAGTTTAGTGTAATCTAATTATTTTATTTCTATTTGTATTTATTTGCTTTGTGTGTTTAAATTGTGTGTTTTAATTCCTGCGTTTAATTGTTTTAAATAGTATTCTGTTCTGACTGATCACTTGATACGCCGTATCCACCAGTTAGATACGACATATCAAACCTTCTGATCAGGACAACGTATTGAGTTTTATTGTATAAATGGCGTATCTGTTTCAAGACAATACGGTGTATTCAGTAAGCTTAATACGGCGTACTAGTATTCAACAGACCCAAACGGCGTATTCAAATTAATTGAATACGACGTATTCGTCATCTGATATAGTAACAATAGTAAAACTCCATCTGTTTGATTCCACGCTTAATTCCTCTCATCAGGACATGTCCTACTGATTCGTTGTCATTTGTTTCAGGTAGTGCATGACAAGAAGTTCGACGAAGGAACTACTCTCACCTTTTGAAAACCCGGAACAAAAATTTCTCTCAAAAAGGAGGCTCTTCGATACACCTAGTCTCATAGAATCGAATTCACCTGAGTTCGATCACATTTTTGACATCAAAGAACAATCAGAGGAAAGGGAAAGAGAAACAATGACGGAAACGATGGAGTAGTATATGAGCAAAACCCGAGAAAATTACGGGTCAGACGTTACTGGGCCTACGATCAACCAAGATACCCCCTTTGAATTGAAGGGGAAATTTCTCAAAGAACTTAGTGACAATACTTTCAGTGGCTCGGAACACGAAGATGCAAACGAGCACATCAAAAAGGTTCTAGAGATTGTTAACTTATTTCACATCCCAAAAGTAACTAAAGATCAAATCATGCTTCGAGCCTTCCCTGTATCCCTCACTGGAGCTGTAAGTAGATGGATACGAAATCAGCCACCAGGATAAATTACAACCTGGGTGGTCCTCAAAACTAAGTTTCTGAACAAATATTGTCCTCCGCACGCACAATAAAGATCGTAGAACAATCTATAAATTTAAAACTTGATAATCAAATAATTGACCCTACACGACAGCACATCATGTTTTTGGCGCCGTTGCCGGAGAGTGAAATTATTAAACCTTATTCTTATCAGTATTTCTAACCATTAATTATCTAGTTTAGTGTAATGTAATTATTTAAATTCTGTTGTATTTATTCACTTTGTGTGTTTAAATTGTTTGTTTTAATTCCTGTATTTAATTGTTTTAAATAGTATTGTGTTCTGACTGATCACCTTATACGTCGTATCCACCAGTTGGATACGACGTATCAAACCTTTTGATCAGGACGACGTATTGAGTTTTATTGTCTAAACGGCGTATCTGTTTCACGACAATACGGCATATTCGGTAAGATCTATACGGCGTACTGGTATTCAACCGACCCATACGGCGTATTCAAATTAATTGAATACGGCGTATTCGTCATCTGATACAGTAACAGTAGTAATCTTGCTTTCGATTTCCTGTTTTATGTGTTCCCTTTCCCTAGGGCACATCCTACTGATTTTTTGTGCTAAATTACAGGAAACCGTTGACAAAGAAACTCACATGGCAGAACCAAACAACTACATCACTGCTACCCGAAAGAATTTCGTCTCTAATGACAACGAGGGATGAATGGTCGAGAAATGCATCGTAGAAATACAAGGGACATTCTTAGAAAAGATACGTAATGATGCTTTTAATGGAAACAAAGGGGAAAACACATACGAACACATCAATAAATTTCTCGATGTTGTTGGCCTGATCAAAATTAATGGGTTGACTCAAGACCGATTTCGGCTTAGTATTTTCCTTGTTTCACTAACTGGAGCTGCATATGAATGGTTTACCAAGGAGTGTATGGGCTGATCGCTACTTGGGACAGCATGGTCAAAAAATTCATTATGAAATTCCACCATCTTTCTGACCACAATGATGATGAAGATGTTGAGGAAGAGGAAGACCCAAACTAAACTGATAATGCTCCCGAAATCTTCATGATAAAGGGAAATCTGTTTGACTTCGAGACACCCTTGTGCGAGGCGTTCAACGAATTCAATTACCTTCTGAAAATTGACATAGATCTATTCACTTATGATATCCAAGACCTCAAAACTTATGATGAATATGAACAAGAGTTGAATAATGATGAAGCAAAGGGTACTAATGAACCGTGGTCGAAAAAGGGGGTACCATACCAACTATGTGATCACATATGTGAATCATACCGCTTTAAGAATGGAAAAACTAAGTGGCCTACGTGCACTTCTGATATTGATGGATTCTGTAATGGTGGGGAACTGCCGGGAATGGTTCGAGTCAGAAGCATGACCTATTTCCAGGATCATAGGTGGTATGATAAACTTGCTGATGGAAAACTAAAGGATGAAACCTTAGCACTTAAGGGTAAAATAGAAGGATCATGGGGAGATGCGACTCCGGGGGTGATAAAATTCTGCAGATGGTTGAAATGCTGTTTTGAAAACTTCCACGAGCTGGAATATGAAGTACTAGTAAAACTACAAGAATGCTGATGGAAAGTGAACGCTCACGAGATCGCTCTATTTACTCGTATGGAAAATTTTGGACGAGGACCATATGCGAATATGAAGACTAAATGGGTCAGTAATCCTTATCTTGATACCAACAGTATATTTGGAAGAGATTATGAAGCAAGCAATGTCAGTTGTACTCAAGAAAATCAAAAGGATGATCCCATTCTTGAACCGTCAAACTGCAAAGTCAAGAGATTCGAGATGATGAAATACTCATTCAATGATGACGAGGAGTACATTACCATAAAAGAGTCTGAATACCTCAACCATTCAAAGGATAGCCTCGATGCTTATCAAGAACTTTTACGTCTCATTGACGATGGATGGGTCGTGACGACACCTGACGATAAATGAAAAAGAAGGAAAAGGTCGAACTTAAAGACCAGCTGAAACAAAAGTGCTTCCTGAGAGACAACCCAGTCATTTTAATTGTTTGTCGCATTTAATTGCTTGAATTTTAATTTTCTGCACGAGTCTGTCTTCCCAGACATTACATACGGCGTATTAAACCCCACTGGATACGGCGTATGCATGTCTGGACGTTATCAGTTTTAAAACTTAATTATATAATTTCCAGTAATTTAATTGTTTCTACAGGAACAATACGGTGTATCTTATGGTTTGGGATACGGCGTATTGATCCCTGTATAGTTGTGTATTTAATTGTTTTCTTGTACCATTGTAGCGAGATAGAATTTGCACTTGTCTTCTAACCTTTAACAGGTCCTTGCTGAAACTATGATATGGTATATACTGAAAAAGACTTGTGTTGAACTTATCCGGGCATTCTGAAGCCCTAGTCAACACACTTTTTGTTCAAGAACTCATCATGGAGAATTATCACGAGCAAAACATCAGGGAGTTTTCCGTTCTAATTCTATTTTCCCTTATTATTTAATTATTTTATCTATACAACGAGGACGTTGTATAATTTAAGTGGGGGGATGGAGAATTAGAACGTACTTGTCTTCTTTTTTACAAAATAACATGCAAAGTGCTTAAAAATGGTCAAAATTTAAAAAAAATTCAGCATGACTTTTGTAAAAATCACTAGTTACATTACCTAGCGCACTATAACCCTTGATACATATTGTGAGAATTAAGCCTATTCCGTTTCCAACTGTCTACTAAATTCCACAAATTTATGAGTGTGCCGGTGATGTAGTGGACTTTAGAACTTGGCCTGGTATATCACTCGAGACCGCCATGATTAGTACTATGGATTTAGATGGAAGAACATGTTCAACTGATAAATTTCTAGGATTAAACCAAATAGCCTACATGTCGTAAAAATAACTAACTTCACTGGTTAGTTAACTCCCGTGTAACCCTTGATTACTCTCATTTTTAGAGTAAAATCCCCTAGAACAACCTGTTGAGCCATTCCTTTCTTTTTGTACACCATATTATATGTTTCGTTACACCTTTGCACCTTAGCCTACCGTGTAGATTAAGCCTATTTCTCTATGTTGCTAGTTGCTTTCGTGTAAAGTCTTGTATTTCCTGTGTCAAAGTGAAATTTTTCTATCTCTGTAATGGTCGGGAAATTGCACAATGCAATGGGAAAATATGTAGCTCGTAAGTTTTGCTACTTTTCGCATTATAATTATGTCCAATGACAAGAGTACTACAAGGAAAAGATTATCCGGATAAATTATGAAAGTGAAGACGGTGGAATCAAACCGAGGTTTATTATGTATTATGAAAAAAAAGAGAAAAAGCAAAAAAAAAGAGAAGGAAGAAAAATAGTCGTTTCAAAAAGAAGTTTATACCGAAGGAATCACTTAGAAGGATCGATTATTCGTTGATACGTTAGCTGAAAATCAACGATGTAAAGTTTTGTAAAAGTGGCCGATATCACCACTTGTTTAAAGTATGTAAAGAGCAGGATGTAAGGGAAGTTGACCGTTATGGGAACGTCAACTTTGGTTGTCTTTATCATTTTTTGCTCGAGGTGCTTCTATATATTCGAGTCTTGGTCATGGAACGACGGGGGATAGTTATCTACAACCGCATCTGATTAGTGCTTAATCTATTTGTTTTGTGAATTTTATTTAACAACCATTTTACTTCCCTTTCCTAGCAGCTAACCTTAGTGTCTACTCAAACGAGGACTTGTTCGAGCATGCATGTTTATTCCGTCGTTATGTCCATGTATGCATGTCTCAACTGCCTTGTTGGATGACGACTTTTGGTGAAAGTTAGAATGTCATACCGTTATCTCAGTCTTCATCCACCCGTGTAAACACGAACAGGGAGTGTTCGATTTAATATGTCCTAATTCCGTCGTACGGCCCGTGTATATACGATACAGCTGCCTTATGGTGTGGTACTTATGTGAAAGACTGTTGAATGACCAACCGAAAGCCTTCTCAAAACCCAATTACTTTTAACTTGTCCTTACCTTAGCTTTTAGGTGGAGAAGTGTATCCTTGCTAAGCGTATGATACAAGACTAATCACTGACCAGCTTTGAGCGTAACTACTAAATGTTGCACCCTAGATTAGTTGAGTGATATGAGTGTTTTCATTTCCATATTTCGTAAGGAGCTTGGTTATGTACAGGTGATTAGAACAAAACGATTCTTAAATGGAAAATCCTTAACTTCGGTTCGGGACACATTTTTATAAACAAAACTTTTTTCTAAAGTCTACTGGAGGACAAGTAGGATTCAAGTAGGGGGATATTTGATGACATCAAATAACGTCACTTTATTATATCATTTATCCCATCTATTTTGCCCACTTTTATATAATTATTGCATTATTTGGTACTTAATTGCTTTAAAGTTGATAAATGCAGTAATTCGGGAGTGTTTTTGTAAAGATAAGCAAAAAGGCGCATAAATTGGGAGCTAAAACGAAGACCATTTGAAAGATTTCTGAAAATTCCCAATACGTTATATCCAACTAAAGAGAATCCCGGCGTATCTCCCATACTAAGTTTCACAAGATAAAGAAAACAGCGTTTGACCAATTCCAATACGGCGTGATCCATGCATCTACATACGCCGTATAGTCCATGTAGATAACTATTCGATAGATACAGTAAAAATCAAGTAAATTGGAATGATATCAAAATTTTATTACGAACGTAGTGCCACTCCATGATCCATCCCAATAAGCGCCGTATCGGATCTTTCTAGATACGGCGTAACGAGTATTTTCAGCAACTAAAATAGTAGATCTCAAAAAATGAGTTTTAGGTGTGCAATATCATATTCTTTTATACCATAACTCATCACAGAGATGAATTTTTAGAAAAAAATCAGCAATAAGGTCAAGCATTGATCACGAATCCATAGAGACATCGTGTAATTTTTACTTTCTTAATCGGTCAATTTTTTAATTTGTATTGATTCGCGTTGATAGATTAACAATGGTTTGCTAATACCCTCAGGATAGCCATCTTAATGAAAGTTTAATGTTTGGTTTATTTTAAAATCGATTTCTTAATTTATCGTTGATTGTTTAATTATGTTTATCACCTCATACTTGTTTATGTGTTTGAATATGTGACCTATCATTCAACTGGGTCTAGTGTTACGGACCAAGTAATCTAGATACCGGGATATCTCTCCATATCGTGTTTCATATATCTGGACCAATAAGATCACAAATAATGTTCTGTCTTTGTCTTTTGATTATGAGCTTAGTTGGACCGGTAGGTGACCTGTTTATGTTTCAGCAATCATGGTCTTAATTAACTGATAAAGATTAGAATATTAGACTACCAGTATATAAAACACCTTCAAACAATAAGTGGGTAAAGTCCCGTTAGGCTAGGGTTTTAACAGGATCACCACTGCTTTAATTCTATAAGATAGATTATAATTAAAATAAAGGATGCTTTATGCGGATGCATTAATTGTGACAGGATTAATTGTGTCTAGGTCTTAGGATGATGTCCCGTCTAAGTCTTAAGAATGATATGTCGCTTCGAGATAAGTAAATCATTGCACTAAAACAAACAAACCAGCATTGAACAGGATTTAATATGGCTAATACAGTTTTCTATCATTTGGCTTGTACCGCTTTTTTATCTTCTAATCTTCGTCTTTTGTGTTTATTGTGTATTGAATTGGTATTTGTTTCCACCAAACCTGTGCCAGTCTCTCAGGCTAAACCCCCCATTTCATTAGACAACGTACATAACATAGGTTTAACCAGTAAATAGACTAATTAAAATACTGATAGAATATAGGATTAAATTTCCACTCTTAGTGTTCGGCACCCTACTTACCGCGAACTCCATCTTGACCGGGTTCTTAACCTTTTTTTGGGGTTAAGAAGTGGTATATTAGGTTAATACCCTAAATGGCTATTACATAGGCTCGGAGAACACTTTGGGAGTAAGAAAAATGAATTTGATAAGTTATGGGAGGGAAATTATCGGCCTCCCATGATTACTTGTCATAAACATGCTCATAATTGCCAAAAATGTAACTGAAACGCAATCCAGCCAGGCGGCCATTCTTCATGCCGGGTGGCTTCTCATCGCAGAGTTGCCTGGCGGCTGCGCAGCTACGTCGGGCGGCTACTCGCAACTTCCTTCACAACTTTTTGTATTTTTCTTGATTTCTCTTCCCGATTGCTTCCTTTTTGGTTGGGTTGACTTATATAACTTATATTTCCTTGAAAACACTTGTTCTTAAGCCCGATATTACTCTTCTAATCCAACGTTGAATCTTGTTCTTGGCGAGAATTCTTTATGATCACATATCTTCACGATTTTTCCTTCTTTTCTTGTTCTTTTTCATCTTGGCTAGCTACGAACACATAAACTCAACTTTGTGCAATATTAGCCATAAAAGTCCGTTAATTAACCAAATATCTCATATAAAATCATAGACAACACACCTAAAAACATACTCTATTTGAGCGTTATCAAATTCCCCCACACTTGAGTTCTGCTCGCCCTCGAGCAGGTTTAGTATTTAAAAATAAAATGGTTCCAACAACACATCGATCATGGTTCACAAAAATATATTTAATTCCTCTAATACAAGAAAAGAACAATTATCGTTGAAAGTTTATACGTGAATATTTGACAATACCCGTATGATCTTCAAGCTAGATAACACAACTAAGCACCTCGCGAATAAGAACTTTTTTATTATAACTTCACTCAACGCTCATATATTTGTTTGGTGTGGAATTAAATCACTCATTGCTCAGTCATGATTTCGTGTCATACCATAAGCTTGTACAAGTATCAAAACAAATTCGATGAGGCGTGAGCACTAGGTAAATCTATCAAAAGGACTTTTATTGGGTTAAGCTTTGGGTTAATAAGGGGTGTGAGTTAGGCATGGGATATTTGGGTTTGATTCTACAATTGAAGTCAAGTATCAAAATTTCTAGTCACCATAAACCAATAAAATGATTGGGCAAATGGTCTGAAAAAGCATCGAAGTTTCCCTCTTTTCCTTTAGTAAGCATCGAAGTATTAATTTTTCTAAAGAATGCAAATATTATCCTAATCTCCCTATTGTGGCACTATTTAACAAATCAGATGACGTGGCATGATTTTAATACACTTAAACCGTTTTATTTTTTTGGCAATGTTATATTTAGCCCCTACACTTTATTTTTTAACATTTTCCACACATCATCCCACATATCCCCACACAGTTACACCCACCCAACAAAAAAAATCAAAACCCAAATCTTGATACAAAATTCGCATAACAATTATCACAAAATTCAACAAAGTAGAGTCTTCAAGATCAACCTTTATTCTCACAACCAAAACCCAGAATCCCTACAAATAAAAATACGACACTAAAACAAACTGCTACAAACCACAACGAATAACAACAGTTGTTAAACCAAATCTACAAACCTAGATCTGAAGACAAATCCATGACACAAAATCATGAAAAAAAACCAACATCACAATCTGGGTTCATGCCAATAAAATAATCTTTAGAAAGTATTTGCATACCATTGTGGTATACCATAAAATCTGGGTTCAAACCAACATCATACCATACTGTTATTTTTGGGAAAATATTTTATTGGCATGCGCCTCATACCTCCAAGTACACGTTTGATTTGGTGAGAGGACTTTTAAAAACATGTGCCATATGGTTGATACTAAAATGCAATGCCATTGTCCATTTTTTGTATATTCTAAAATTTACATAAATTTTAACTTGTTTGGACAAGGGCTTTGTCACAACACGACAGATATATACATCTTGTGCGATGCTTTCACCCGGTATGCAGAGATATGACATTCTTTATGTGTGTGGATGGTTCTAAACTAAACCATAGTGTTAAGATAAACAAGCAAACTATTCACCGCATCCGCCTACCACTGCGCCTCAGCCGCCTACAACCGTACCTCAGCCACCTACCACATTGCCAACACCGTAGCCGCCAATGGTTCTAAGTCCCTCCTTTCCAATGCCGCCTGGGTCTGGGTCTTCACCAAGTACAAAAACACACCCTCCACCACCGCCAATGACTTCCCATCCCTCGCCTCATTTACCACAACCATCAGTGACATCCCCCATTATGCCACCAACACCATCAACTAGTCAACCTGTCACACCCCCAAAGTGGGTCCCGTCAAAATAAACGTCCTGGGGCATAACCATGTCATGGATATCTCAAACACAAGGTGCAAGAACGACCTCCAAAAGGGTACGTTTGAAATTCATACTTGTTAGATTAGTAAAATAGATAGTTTTACATTTATTCAAAAAGAAGTTTTATAAGTTTGCGGAAGCAAAATAAAAGTTTACAGAATAAATAACAAGCATGATTAAGTAGAAGTCTTGAAAATGGTAGACATACAACAATTAGACTTCAAGTAGCACCTTGAGCGAATATCCAACCTAAGCACCTGAATACATGGCTTAAAACGTCAACGAAAGTTGGTGAATTCGTAGGTTTAAACTGAAACATAATAGTGTGGACCACAAGATATAAAACGTATGTGACTATTCTAACAGATACAATATCACATAAAAAGGGTGTCTACGTTGCACTAAGCTCATGATACCGAAGCTAATACGAAAGAAGCATATAATTATGCCAAGTAAAGTAAAGCTTGCCTTAACATGTGTCCTAAACCAAAGACCACCAAACGAAATTCGACAAGACATAAATCCGTTTTACCGATCCTTATGATACAAGTAAGCACTACTTACCCAGATGGGGCTTATTAGCCCTAATAGATCTATTTATTCACTCGCGCTCACTCAACCAGTACAGTCGGTCAAGAAATTAATAGTTCATGATAATTCAGGCAGATAGTGGTTTATATGTAAATTTAGGCAACACATAGACAGGTAAACGTAACGTAAAACACTTATGTCTAGTTTAAAAACAAGCAATGTTCTCACCCCAATTTGTAAAGTATACGAAAAGCAGTAAAAATGTGGGGCTATGAATTCACCTTAACTGGTGATGTAACGTAACAGAAATAGAATGATCACATGGCGTTGCACAACTGTGCCCAGTCACGACCCATTAATAAGGTTTCGGTTCAGAATCGATACGGTATGAAATTATGTTGATGCATACGAGTGTTCAAAAGTAGTTGTACTATTGTGACGAAAGAGGTTTAGTTTCGTTGGTTGTGTGGTGGTTGTAATAGTTTTGTCTCGATAAGTATATCACAGTACTTAATGTATATACATATAGTATATAAGAGAAATAAACAAGAATAGATAAGTTTCGGCGATTTACCCAATACCCCAAGTTAAATCTCTAAAACGTCCTTGATATGAGTGTTTTCTCGTTTTTAATTTACGTCATAAGTAATAGAAGTTTTATATTTATAAAAGTTTAACAAAATATATTTTTCGTCTTTTAGTCGGGTATTAACATAATAATATTTTATTATTTTGTCTTTTTGTCGATATTAAGGAAAATACTTAGTAATTTATAAGAAGGTATATAGTTTGGTTTATTTATCAAACCTGAGTATAAATATTATTTATTGTTTATAAAATAATATGATTTCATCCTTTTGTCGGGTTTTAAGAAAATAAGTTTTATAATATATTTCTAACTGTAAAGTTTTTATAAAATTTCGGCATGACCCGTTCGTTTATATTCGCTTTCCAAAGTCATAGACTTTACCAAAAAACACTTTCCAAATATATTTCTCACTTTTTGTCAAACGCCTAATCTCTACATTTAATCCTACGTTTTATCCGAAACACTTATTAAGCCCAAATAAGTCAAAACGTTTAATATAGAGATACGTATGAAATAAGTTATAATATTAATAAGACAAACTTATTAGTTCAAAATAATCCATGAGCCCTTATTCAAAATAAGCCGAAAGGCATTAGGCCCTTATTGGGCTTTTAGGGCCAATAAGCCTAAACGAAGGTTACGAAATACAATAAGCCCAAAAACAAATCAATAAGCAATACAATAAGAAAATAAGCATGTAGCTTATCAAATAAGCCACCCAATAAGCCATGCCATGAGCATATAGCTCACGGTTTGGGCTTGGGTGTTGGGCCGAGGCCTGCGAAACCAAACAAGCTCATGTGGGCTTATTTATTAAACCCAATAAGCTCAAATCCTTTTTAGCACTCAATAAGCTATGAAAATAAGCTAGGAAAATAAGACAAAACTTGAATAAGCTAAAAGTTCAAACCTTTTTTGTTTCTTTTTGGCTCGAAACCCATATAAGTCCAATAAGCTCGCACGAGCTTATTAATAAGCCAAAAATAAGCAATAAGCTTTATAGTAAAATATTTCTTTATAAAAACATAACCACAACAACCCAACTAAGCTTTCCCTTGTTCCCTTTTTAGTATTTTCGAAACATATATAAACCCTCATAAAGGTTTTGTAAAATTTAAATATTTGCTTTTTACAAAAACACTTGTACAACTAGCTTATTCACATGGTAAGATTAAAGGTAGTACAAGAAATTTTTAGAAAAGATGAACTTACGAATATGATGGTTTATAAGGTGATTAGAGATGAACTAACAACTCAAATGTTGTTTTAAATACTGGTATGTGCTTAATTACACATACCTTTTGCCTATAAAAACGTGCCTAAAATGACCAAAATATACAAAAAATACATTGTATTTGTGTGTTTTGTGATTTATGATTGTGCAGGTAACAGATATTCACTAAAGGAAAAAAAATCAAGCCAAAACGGACAAAACCGAGCACGGAATTGGAAAGAGCGCGAAAATCTAAAGCCAAAGGCATAAGCAACCCAAGTACAAAAAGGTTTAACGCTAAACCACATGTCTAACGAACTTGGTTTAGCAAGCTCATATTACTTATCATCAAACACGGATCAAACTTAAGGCATTTTCATGATTAAAGATAAAGGCCGAAAGGGTTTTTCATTATGAATAATAGACGATCTTTTTAAGCAACTAAACATTCTTAAATCGATTATACCTACATCCGTGAATCATTCATCCACTTAAGTTTATCTATTATATTTTTTGTTCCATTAACCAAACATGCCTTTTAATTGAATTAGTCCATTATCTTTAGAGCCGTGACAATCTATAAGATAATCCTTTTTCGTAATATTATCGACTTTGTCTTAGAATTGCCAATCTCTTATGGAACGACCTGACTTACCTAAAATACTATATTACAAATGAGGGTTATACTTTGCCCGTGTGTTTCTATATAATTGTCCGGTATTTTCAGTATTATAAATTTAAAACTTTTGAAACACATCACGTTGGCACGTCTTTCGACATAAAAATACTTGTTAAACTATTTTTGACATTTTCACAGATCACGGATAGAACATGTATTCAATCACATAGAAACATAATCAATTTCATATCAAAAGAACTTATAAAGCACAGGATCAAGAAAGTCAGACTTGGTCAACGGTCAAAGTCAATGGTCAACGCTCAACGACAAAGTCAACAGTCAAAATCCATAGACCTGGTCAAACAAAGTCAACGATCTAATCATCTAAGTTCAAGGATTAAGTTTACGAGATATGTGAAAATTGTATAAAGTTTACACAATTATCCGTTTTAAACTCATTTTAAATAATTCCGTTCATTATCGTGATTTTAGAAAAAACTTTAACACTTTTTGAAAAGTAATTAAAATTTTATATATTTTGATTTTTAAACTTTTTGAATTATTTAACACCTTTTTATTTTGATATTTGAAATTTTGAATCTTTAGTGTTTAATAATAAAATGTCGTGAGAAATTTATTATTTGGTTAACAGAAGACGCGGGTCAAACAAAAGTCAAACTCGGGTCACGGTCTGGTGGGCCTTTAAACCGGGCCAACAAGGTTCAGTGGGCGAGTACACCGGCCCAAATAATAGTGGGCTTTAATCGGCCTAATAGGGTTTGGTTGGTCTTTTTCACGGCCCAATGGGTCAGTGGATTGGATCGGCCCAATAAGGGTTTGCTGGTGTTTAGCTTGGACCACAAGGTGGTTAGGTGGCCTTTGGCTAACCGGCCTTGGAGGATCGGTCAAACCATGGTAACTGACCGACCACATGGATTGGTGGAATCGACCATGGTGGTTCGGTGGTTTTAATACAACCGACCCATGAGCATCGATGGTGACCGGCTCATGTGGTTCGAGTTTTTGGCTTCAAGTCTTCGTGATTATGATGTCTTCTAGTCTTGAATTCCCAACACTTATTTCACCAAAGTCTTTTACAAACATTTTATCAAACACTTTGAGTGTACCTTTAAAAATCATTAATCTTTGTGTTTAAGGCTTACAGATTAAACCTTTTTTTACAAACAAGTTAATTTAATGTTTTTATGCTAACAATCCAACAAAATACACTCAAACAATCAAAACAAACACACCCTTTGGGTGGTTCGGTGGAGGAACACGCAACAAAAAACCAACTTTTGATCAACTAAATCAATGATACTCTTAAATTCGAGTTAAGACTAGTCTACTAACATCATAATCTATAAAAGCCCTCAAGAAAAATTTAACATCTAAACACTTTTATTTTTCAATAACAAAATACAAAAATATAAAATTCAAAAAGAAAAATACAAAATCAAAAAATTTCAAAAACCAAGGTCTTCAAGGTCTTTAGCACATAAAGATGAGAACTTTCTTTACGAAAAACACTTTAATTCATCCCATGGCGATTGATACAAATTGATAGATATCAATAAACATACAATATACTAGACTATAATGTTTTAGAGATAGAGAGTTAGTGGGTGACGAGTAGAAGAGATGAAAGGGAGAGGAGAGAAAGAAAGAAAATATTAGATTAGAGAGAGAAATAATCACCACCTTAATCCCTTTCCATAGGCCTCCTTTTATAGTAAGGAAGGAGGCACTAGGAAGTAATTAAGGTTTTTACATATTACACATTAGCCCTTCCCTAATTGCATAAACTAATCCCTAGACTATTAATACTAGATAAATAGCCATGTAATCAACACTTTTCAGTGCTTCTAACATATATTAGGTTAACACCCTAAATGGTTATTATATATGCTTGAAGAACACTTAGGGAGCAAGAAAAAAGAATTTGATGAGATATGTGAGGGAATGGATCGGCCTCCCATGATTACTTGTCATAAACATGCTGATAATTACCAAAAATGTAACTGAAAAGCAATCTAGCCGGGCGGCTACTCTTCACGCCAGGCGGCTACGCCGAGTAGCTACTCGCAACATCCTTCACAACTTTTTGTATTTTTCTTGATTTTTTTCCCGGTTACTTCCTTTTTGGTTGGGTTGACTTGTATAACTTATATATCATTGAAAACACTTGTTCTCAAGCCCGAGATTGCTCTTCTAATCCAACATTGAATCTTGTTCTTGGCGGGAATTCTTTATGATCACAAATCTTCATGATTTTTCCATCTTTTCTTGTTCTTTTTCATCTTGGCTAGTTACGAACACATAAACTCAACTTTGTGCAATATTAGCGGTAAAAGTCCGTTAATTAACCAAATATCTCATATAAAATCATAGATAACACACCTAAAAACATACCTGATTTGAGTGCTATCATACCTTTATTTGTTTCTGAATTTTGAAGTAATAATATTTTAGACTTGGTTTATTGTGATGTTTGGGGTCATGCACCTGTGTTATCTTTAGAAGGTCATATATGTTATGTGCTGATCATCATTTTTGTTACATGTGGATATATCATTTAGCTCAAAAATATGATGTGTATACCACTTTTAAATCATTTGTGCAAATGGTTGAACGTCAATTCACAACAAAATTAAAGAATGTTCAAACCAATTGGGTGGTGAGTTTCGCAATTTAGCTTAGTTTTTCTCCTCTCTAGGAATTATTTACAGGCGATCTTTTCCTCATACAAGTGATGTCACTCCCCCAAAATATGGCGCAGTGGAATAGGTAACTGGGGGCGTGAATTCATAATACGCAAGCATAAGTACAAGAGAACGACCACTAAATGGACGTTTTGAAAATAATACATCGTTGGTATTTATAAAGAGAAATAAATTTTTACATAATTAAAATATTCAGAGCTAAAACGGTAATCAAAATGATGCTCATAACATCAATAGGTAATTTAAATAAAAGTTTTATGAAGTAAAGCCATGATGCATGCTGACTCCAAATGGCCTTCAAATAGTCCTTACGAGTTTAAACACCTAAGAAAAACATGCATAAAAGGTCAACAATAATGTTGGTGAGTTCATAGGTTTGTGTAAAACATTAAGTATGGACCGCAAGATTTAGTATAGTGTGACTATAGTAACACATACAATATCACAAAAAGGTATTTACGATAGTATAAGCTCATAAAACCGAAGCTAAACAATGTAATGAAGGAAATATATGCCAAGTAAAGTGCCCGCGTAGGTGTACAACTGTAAACCACCCTAAGTTCCGACATGGTATACGTCTGTTTGATCGGGACCACCAATACAAGTATGCGCTACTTACTCGGACTAGGATGTTAACCCCAATAGATCTATCTATAACACTCGCGCTTACAACACGTAATTAATGGTTTATGATAGTGAGCAAATGGGTTATCTATACTTAGACTAATCCATAAACATTTAAAGTACTTGCGTCTAAAGTAAAAACATAACATGTATCTCACCCTGAGATTTATAAAGCATTCGTAAAAAAAACAAGTAAAAAGTGGGGCTATGAAACTTACTTTTAGCAAGTGATGAATCAGGAATAATCAACAACAAAGAACGAGCACATATGTCCTAAACGCGACCAAGTTGAAATATAATGAGTTTTAGATGCAAGCAAACAATAGTGAAATGATGCATATGCGATTTTTATAAAGTTCTCATCACCCGAACATGTTTGCGTGTTAGTTATATAAGTCAAAACGCGATCTCGTAAAAGGTATGTAGTTTTTATTAAGTTTCGATGCTAAAATAAAAGTTACTATTTTTACCAATCTTTAGAAACCCCACACATTATCCGTTTTCTAAATATTTCTGTTTAATTTATATCTCGCCTAAAACACGCTAAGCAACCTACCAAAAGTTTAGTTGCCAATTTTATTCGTCATTCATTACCATTATTTTTAAGTCACCAACTTTAATAAATCCTATCTTGCTTACTTAGTAATATTTTGGAAAGTTTCCGACGCGCATCGAAAATATATAAGTGTTAATATAATATTTGTTAAGGATTTTATAGCTCATTCGGACTCGAAAACGCCTAAAAACCTCATTTTACGTTTCAAATAGCTCACTTTTGTTAACCAAATTTATGCAGAAAGTTTATAAAATTTCCAGATTTTAGTCTGTCTTTACAAGGGCATAACTCCTTCGTTATAAGGATTCACGGGATGGTTAAAAGCGACGTTTCAAGGAAAAATCACGTTCTACAAGTTTTCTCCTATGACTTTCACCCGACTCGGACCCAAAATGTGTCAAAAACACGAAAACGTAAACTGGACAAAATGTGTTTAAAACAGTTTTGCTGGAAAAGTTACTAAATTTTATCTGAACTTCATTTGGTCATAACTTACTCGTTTTAAGTCGGATTTTAACAAAATTTATATCCACACGTTCGTATTTAAGTATACAATCATATTTTTAAACTTTCGGCTACTTAAATTGGACTTAACCAACTGTTATACCCCATAGAAAATTCAGACAGAATGTATTATTTATCAAAACTACATCATATATTTAACCGCAAACATCACAACTTCATTTCTAGCCTAAATCCCTTCCACCGATTGATACCAACACTTAAACAACTCCAAGACTACCTATCCCTTCCACCAATTGTTACAAAACACAAAAGAATTACTAATAACACATATAGTCATAGATTTAACCTAAAAGTCCAATAATAACAAGAAGGGTTTTGCTAACCAATGTCCACTGGGCAATGTTTAATGTAATAATTAAGGTATATATTAAAGGTAATTTGTAGTTTATTTATTATGAATTAAATACATAACTACTTTAAATATAGAAAGAATATGTTATTTAAGTTAATTTGTATGTTTACTTATTGTGCATTAAATACATATTTATTTTAAATATGGAAATAGTAAGTTATTTAAGTTGGCTTAACCATTGCCCAGTGGGCATTGTTTAGCAAAACCTTAACAAGAATAAGTTCAAAAACATAAATAAAGTTGTACAACCTTTAATTTTTAGTTTCTTTATGAAAACATTTTGCACAAACATAGGTGATGATGTTTTGAAAAGATTTGAGATTTATGCATAGATGATATATATGAAATATGTATGAAGAAGAAAAGATGAGAAGTGGCTTACAAAAGTGAAGAAAAAGTGATGAATCTTAACCCGAAAATGATCTAGAATAGCCTAAAATTAACCACCAATGAACCACTAGTAACACAATAACCCAAATATTTGAGATCAAGAAAAACAAACACCAAAGTGTTGGTGTTGTTTGTTTAGGCCGAACCCAAGAAAGGAGAGAAATGAGAGAACAAATTTGCTTGTAGGTGTTTTTGGTGTGTGTAGATATGAATGAATTGAATGTGGCCATCCTATGTATACAACAAAATGATAAGGGATCCTAGAATGTGTGGGGTTCAATTCTAGTGGGAGCTAAATTACTTAGAGAAAATTGTGGGAAGGACATGGTATCAAACAAAAAAGGACTAGCAAATTTTTTGTGTTATGTGGTGGTGTGCGTGGGGATCGAACGCAACAAAGGGGGGGAGGACCATTATTTTTCAAATTTTGAATTTTCCATGCAAATGAAATATCTAGATATTTTAGTTTTGGTGGGAAATGTATGCATGTACATGCATGTATGCAAATGAGATTCACTAGTACCTATTTCAAGTAACCCGTAATATTAAGACACGCGACACATGAAAATATGTCTGTAAACACGTAACACGTTAGTCATTATTAGACTACATTCATTCAAAAGTCAACACGCATCCGAGGTCATTTTTCAGTAAATGCGGGATAACTTCCCTGTTTCACGTTAATTAAATTACGTAAACGTAAAAAGTAAAAATAGTAAGTAAATCATAAAAATAAAAAGCTGAAAATTTACCAGTTGTTACAGTCTTTCCCTGTTAAAAGAGCTTCGTCTCGAAGCTCAATTCGCGGTATCTAATGAAGGTGTGTTGTCGAAAAACAATTGCGGATACTTCTTCCAAAATTAGTCTTCACATTCCCGGGTGAATTCAGGACCTCACCTGGAATTCCACCTAATACTTGACGGTTGAGATGCGTCTTTACTTTAGTCGTTTAACTTCTCGGTCTATAATCACTACCGGTTCCTTGATGAAATGGAGCTTGTCATCGATTTGGATTTCATCCAACTAAATGACTAATGTTTTGTCAGACAAACACTTCTTCATGTTTGACACATGGAACGTGCTAGGAACCTTACTTAGTTGTTGGGGAAGTTCGAATCTATAAGAAATGGTTTCAACTCTAGCTAGCACTTTAAAAGAACCGATGTGTTGCGGGTTCTGCTTTCCCCGTTTGCTGAAACGTATCACTCCTTTCCATGGTGAAACTTTTAGCATGACCTTAACTCCAACTTGAAACCCTAGAGGTTTACGCCTTATGTCAGCGTAACTCTTTAGACGATCACATGTGGCTTGAATCCGGTTCTTTATCTAGATGATCTTTTCGGTTGTTTCATGAATTATCTCTGTAGTGAGTTGGCTATCTCCAACCTTAGTCCAATAGACAGGTGATCGACACTTACGACCATAAAGTGTCTCGAATGGTAAATGTCTTTCCCAACTACTTCCAAAAATCTATCACACAAGCGCATAGTATGTGTTTCAACATTTGAATAGCCCTATCACTTTGGACGTCTATTTGTGGATGATAAGCGGTGCTCCTATCCAGACATTTACCCAAGCTTTCTGGAGTGACTGCCAGAAACGAGATGTAAATCTACTATCTCAGTCTGAGAAAATCGAGACTAGCATTCCATGTTTTGAGACTACTTCCTTTAAGTAAAGTCTCGTGAGTCGTTCCATTATATCAGTTTCCTACTAACTTTTTGTCAGTTAGTTCAATAGTATGCTTAGTGTCTAAGGCAGTTAGGGCGATATCACTTAGAAGGCTAAAAGCAGTGGATGTGAGGCTTCTATCGGCTAGGTTCTATGTACTTGCAATGATTATGTCTTTCGCCTTAACTCTATGACCATTAGAAAATTCAACGGTGTAGGAATCTCCTAATTTTCTTAATTCTAACCCAATTAAAAAGGATAAGTTGATCACGATTTGAATAGTCCTTTTATCTTTCATTGACATTCTCCAAGTTCTTGGCCATATGACGAAACAACTAATGTGACCGCACTGGTTAGGAAACTGTCCTAGGGTGACTAGTGACGTAATTCAATCTTTTGTCTTAGGTGTGTTGTGAAATAAGGTTGCATCTACATGATAAGGTTGTGTAAGAGTCTACTTAGTTACCGTGTTACTAATACAAACACCCATGATATGCACAACTTAGGAATTCGCATACAAAATATTTGCTTTTCGAGAATATCAGTAGAAAATTGATTTTGACAAGGTTTTAAGGTGACTACTCCCAGCATAGCATGATCCTTCCTGAATTAGACATAGGTGATCAGGCTATGTATAATTAAGGACTAATGAAGCAATGCTTATTTTCGTCAAACTAGTGTTATGTTTCTCAGAATTAAGTAGTATAAGCCATACCGTTTATAAGGTAGCTGCCAAAACGGTTTATAAGGTAGCAAAATAGTTCATAAGATAAAAGCATGGTAGTTTATAATATGACAACAAGATAACTTGTAAGATGACAGCAAAATAGTTTATAAAATGATAGCAAAACGGTTTATGAGTTGATAGCAAAATAATTTATTAGATGATAGCAAAATGGTTTATAAGATAATAGTGAAATGGTTTATAAGATAATAGTGAAATGGTTTATAAGATAATAGTGATATGGTTTGTAAGATAATAGTGAAATGTTTTATAAGATGGTAACGATTCAGGGAGTGTAACGGACGGAATCGTTATGACACATAAAATAATAGAAAATTTTTAAAACATCTACACGACGCAACAAAATTTATGAGAAAGTACTAATGCAATATTCTAAGGATTACAGTTCTAGAAGGTCTCGATTTAGGTCTCACTATGCAAGGCAGAAAAAATCTCTCCCTAATCCTTAGCCTCAATGGCATTAGTAACTCGTTTGGATACTCTCTGCTCCATCTTCGCGGAACTCATTCCCTGTCTTATCATTGGCATTTCTTCAAAATCAAATGGCGTAAATAAGTCGGACTGCAAAAGTCGTGTTTCTAAAAATGGAATGTTACGAGGATGATGGGTTAAATTCATGTTTGAATTAATTGGCATGTTTCTTCAAAATCCACAAAATTATAACGCATGAGTTTCCATCCAACATAATCACAACACACATGAAGTATACTATATGAAACGAGATCACGATACATAGAGAATATATAAAAGAAGAAATCATGGTAATAGATAACTCAATCATTACCATATCGCAATATCATAACTAATCATCATAGATTAATACCTGATACATCCTTCTTACAAAAGGGTATAAGTTTCCTATTAACTACTACAATTGAACCCTAGTCGATTCACTAAGTCATAATATAAAGATACTAAATGTAGTACTAAAAATATCTACGTAGGTACTCCTCAATCCTTGAGATGCACTCTATGTCGTGCATACGGGCAATCTGACATTGCTACAACTGCTTTGCAGTATCTCTCACCTGATGCCGCATCTCTAAACACGGGTGCTATCATTACTCAACTATGCTGCCCTAGCCCTGGCGCGCAAAGATGTGTTCTTCCTCTCTGATGATGCTACTCTGGCCCTTAAGGTTTGTAACTGCCCATCTATCTCCTCAATTTTAGAAGGAGGCATATCCAATAGATGCTCGTACATCCCTCTGATCATCTCACTCTGCTCATCTAACCTATCCTCGACCGTCTGTCCAGGGTGAAAAAGTGGGCTGACAGGCTCTGATGTAGCCTCAGTCGTAGCATCCTGATATGATATAGTTGGTGTATGACATCCATGATTTAATCAGGTTAGTAAGATCTTTAGAAATGGCTAAGAGTTTATTTTATGTGATTAAGTGTTGTGCTATGTGATTTTATGTGTGCTAAGTGTGTTAAGTATGTGCTTAATATCATTTTGAGGTGTATGGGCATCTCATTTTGATGTATGAATGTGTTAGTGATGGATATTCCATGTGTTCAGATGTGGTGATGATGGAAATGATTGACATGTTGCATGTAATGCTATGTCAAATGTTTGGAAAATTGAGTATTGAGTTTTATGGAAAGTATGCTATTTTAGAAATGAAACAAGTAAGTAAAATATAGAGTATGGAGCAAACTTTCTAAAATTAGAAAGTGAAATGTGAAATAAAAAGTTATTTTTAGAAAGCTTAGTAAGTAGCTTTTAAGTAAAAAGGTTTAACCAAACTAGCTTAGGTTTTTATAAAAACTTAAGGAAATGAAGTAAATTAGTTAATTAATAATTAAATAAAAAATATATATAAAATATATAAATATTATAGGGTGCGTCCGGTTTTGGGTTTAAAAGAAAAAAAAATATTTTTTTTACTAAACTTATTTGAGTTGGGCTAGGACTTGTAGGATATAGATATAAACCCAAAGTTGGCCCATTCTTTTCTTCCGCCTCCCATTTTGCCGTATGATTTTAGCCTCCCAAAACCCTAAGAAGTTGATTTTCACTTGTGGATCCAAGAAACATTCAAGAGTTATGGTTTAGGTGCTAATCATCAAGGTAAGTGTGTTCATCCTAGTTTAAATAATGCATTCATGTAACAAAATCAATGATGGATTCTAGGGTTTCATAAAATTCAGAATATTAATGATATTTAATGATGATAGAATGATTAGGGCTTGATTAGGGTCATGATCATGCAGTTGGTTAGGTTAGATTTGCGTTAAAAACTTGATTTAGGGTGAGCAGAATTTAGGGTTGTGTTCACGAGTGAATATCTCCATGATGGTAATAGGTTTTTGAGTGTTTCTGGACTCTAAACAGTAGCTCATTGAATGTACTTTCCAGAAAATCTGGCCTCGAAAGTTTTTAAGGTCGGGAAGTCATTCAAATGTTGGTTACACTAAAAGTTGTCAAAACAGTAAATACGGGTCAGATTTGGATCATGTTTAGGAGGGTAAAACCCTAACTTAAAATTCGAATTAAGCTTAGCCCTTCTACAGTAGTTAAGTTCCATATGTCTATGGATAATCCTGTAAAAATTAGCCTCTGAAAGCATGTCTAAGTATGGTAGTTAGAGTGATACATTTTGGTGTGCAATCAGATCCGAATTAGGACAGTTTTGAAGTTTGATTTTATTTGAGGTAGTTACACATGTAAGTAATACTTGGGAATCACAAGGTAGTTAATATACTCATAAATGAACATGGGTGATTTTTGGTATAATTTATGAAGGTCATTAAGTAAGGGTTTTGGGTACGTAAAGAGACACTAAAATTCTGCAATTCTGAGTTAATTGTAAGTAGCTAGTGTAAAGTGTTAATAAGATGGTTAAGGTTGGGCATGGTGTCGGGGTGACCCATGATGGTTAACTAAACCCTTAGACATCCATCATATGTGTGTTACATGGACTAGAGCTTTTAGCTTGGTCGCGTGTAACCGTGTTTATTTATTTGTATAGTTGCGTGTAGAGATTTGGAAGCTGCGTTTGAGTATCCAGGTGAGTTTCATAGCCCCTCTTTTCTTATGATTTATTGGGGTGGAAATGATGCAAAGTATTTAGAAATGTTTTGATTACTGTGATAATGTGTTGTCAAAGATGCATGGACTATACGTGACTATTGTATGTTGTGTGCTACATGTTTGTGATGTGATATTGAGAATTGTGAACTAAGTCAGGGGGATCACCTGCGGGTATCCATGGCCTGTTTAGTGGAAGGTACTGTGGCCTAGCGGGCAGGAAGGTTACTTTGAGAGTACCCATGTCCTGGGCTAAGGGGGTAACCACAGGGACCTTGGTGCGATATGAGACATCTTGTAGTCGTTTGTCGATTATTTGTGTGGTTGATTGTATTGGATTGGATTGTATTGGATTGGATTGTATTGAATTGGTTGTGTGTGCTAGCCTGTATGATAGTTCATTTATTATCCTGCGATGTTTTCTTTATTATCACAGTAATGCATAGTTTGAATTTTTATCGTGTCTTAAACCTATGACTCTCACCAACTTTATGTTAACGTTTTTAAGCATCATTTTCAGGTGAGTATCGTGATGATAAGAAGGATGTTAGGAAGAGTGGCTAGAGAGACCCTAGGCATTGCTTGTGGAGTTGTCTTTTCTAGTCTTTTCATTTATGACATTTGTTTTGCTTGATACTTATTTGTTGGAGATTGTTAATATTTGGATTATGTTGTTTCGTGTACGACATTACTTTAGTAATGCAAGACTCCTTTATCTTGTGTTGGTATTGTCATGACACATAGTGTCCATTTGATTATCTCTTTCATTTAGATTTCTCTATAGTAGACACCATTGTGTTGTGATGATATCCATGATGTTATGCCTCGTGTTTTCGCCTAGGCGGGGTGTGACAGATTGGTATCAGAGCCTTTGGTTATAGAGAAGTAGGTGGTTGAGCCTAGACTATAACCTAGGAGTCCTTCATGTAGATGCATTTAGGGCTTAAGTGTTTGATGCTATAACTGCTATGCTTCCCCTCTATTTTTGCATAGCTTATATATTTCGTATTTTGCTAAGTTGTCATTGAGTTATTTTGCCTACCCTTATCTGGTATGATATGTATTACTTTCTTAGTATTTTAGCTATGTTTGTTTCCCCACCCGTAAGAAGTCTCGTTGGGGAACCATTTTCTCAACTGGACTTAAGCATTATAAGGATCCATAAGAGGATCCTCTTATGGAACCGAAGGAGATAGGATAGTTGATCGTTTGTCGGATGCGTGTAGTAGGGATGGACCCGTGGAGTCGGGTGACTCTTGCGAAGGTAAAGTCAAACCCATGCGAGGCCCAGCATAGGTTTATTCTGTCTTTTACCTCGTCACATTGTTATTGATTAATTCTTTCGAATATCTTGTATTTTAGAGGTGATGCGAGACTTTCGTTCTTTTATGTCATTTCGATTTTATTTAGATATAAGTAAGTAGTTATTTGATGAAGCATCCTTTATGTGTTAAGTTATAGTGGTTTAATATGTGCAATATGGTATATGTGCTTATATGTGAATTATGATTGATATGGGTAGTCTTGGAAGTAAGTATACGTGTGAAAGGAGGCACTTATAATTATGGTGGCCAACATAATTATAAAGGCATCACACACGTAGATTTGTGACCATGATTGCATTTATTTGTGTTTGGTTGTAAGGTGGTAGTGTAATATGTTTTGCTTTTGATATGGGTATTTATGATAAGGATGGTGGTATGGGTAGAGAATTATTCTCTTACCCTAATTGGAGGATATGTTAAATTGAGTTGCACAGATAGTAAGTTTCTTTTCTATCTAGTATTTGCGGATGCCTAGTATTATTATTGTTGAGGTTGTTCATTTCTTGATTATTCGTTCGGATTCCTAACTCTAAGTGTAGAATCCCTTCATCTTACTTTGTTGTAAGGAGGTCCTATCTTCCTATTTGACGTCTTGATGTATATTGGTTGTTCGGATCTGCTGCTTTTGGTTATTGGTACATTTATTTGGTTTTCCCGTAAGTTGACTTCTCGTATGAATATCATAATTTTTCCTTTTAAGCACTATTTGGTCGTGACAATTTAGTACGGATATTTACTCCCTTGGTTGTATATCTCTTGGTTTCCGTAACCCGTTGGCGACGTGTTAGTATCGATGCTTTTAGGTTTGCTCTGTTGATCGTTATTTCGGATAAGACCTTACGTTTTCTTTTGGATCCGTAACGTCTTGCATAAGTTTCTCTTGTACGAGTTCGTTTGATTTTACTCTGAGTATATGGTTTTTGGTATTTTCTTTCGTTTTCAAAGAACATAATGGTGTTAGAGTCTATACGGTGTTTTAAAATCCCTTTTGGTGTTGCGGTGTCCTTTGTTTGAGTAACATATAGTATAATTGATGTCGAATTATTAAAAAAAAACCCTTTTGAAGAATATCTTGGTGATGTTTGGCGAAAACTGTGTTTAAAATGATTATTATGAATAAAATGTGCTTAAAATGATCGTTGTGAATAGAACATGTTTAAGTGGCCTATACAATTAAGTTATGAAAATTGTCGTGTGGTTATTAAATTCTAAATTTTATTATGAAAAGTAGGTTTAAAATGATTCATGGTATTAAGATGCGATACACCATTAGATAACTATCTCTAGATTTTTATGACAACCATGATTAAGATGAATTTTACAAAGATTAGACTTAAGACATTTTTTTAAAATGATTTTTATATTTAAAATTACTCTCTTTATTTTAAATTGATTTAAAAAAAACATTATTTAATTGGTTCTTTCGAGTAAACTCAATTGTTGGTATAAGAAGTTTGTCTTTCGTATTTATAAGTTCTGGTGCGTATTGATTTTCGTTATGTGTTTCTTTTGTCATGATACGCCTGTTGATTCTTTCGTTTGCATTTTTAGTCTGTACATATATGTATCCTTTCTTTCAAATGATTCTTATGTCATCTGATCCGCGTCTATTTGCATATGTGAAATCCCCCATATGTATTCTAGCCTTTGACTCGATATTCGTTTGTTATCCTATTCGATTGTTCGTAACCCTTGGAGTTCGTTGATATCGTGGAGTCGTGGAAGCTTTGATGTGATTGTAGGAATGGACTGGTTGTCCAAGAGGAAGTTATGATAGTATGTCATGAGAAGGTGGTTAGGATATCGTTGGAAGGTGATGAGATACTTCGGGTTCAAGGTGAACGTACTCAAGGAGTCGCAAAAACCTTATTGAACACGAAGGTAGATGAATCGAAAGTGAGTGATACTTCCGTCGTATGAGATTTTGTTGATATTTTCTGAAAGACTTGTCGATGACCGCCGCAACGACAAGTTGAGTTCTATATAGATTTAGTTCATGGAGGGACGCTAGTCGCGAAGTCCCCATATCGTCTAGCACCCTTGGAAATGCAAGAATGATCTGAACAACTTCAAGAGTTGCAAGACAAAGTTTCATACGACCTAGTCATTTTCCGTGGGGAGTTCCAGTGTCGTTTGTTAAGAAGAGGCGCATGGAGTTCATTTGAAGTTAGGGTTGGAATTACTGAGGAAGGAGAAGTTGTATGCTAAGTTTTCTAAGTGTGAGTTTTGGTTAGAAGAAGTGCAGTTTCTTGGTCACGTGGTCGACCATAGCATATTCACATGGACCCAAGTAAGAGTGAGGCAGTGAAGAATTTGGAAGTACCTAAGACACCATCCGAGATATGATTATTCTTAGGATTGGCAGGTTACCTACCTACGTTTCATCGCAAACTTTTCTAAGATTGTTAAACCCCTTACTTCCCTAACTGAGAGGAATCAGAAGTATGAGTGGGGCGCAGAACGAGAAGAGGCTTTCCAGACTTTGAAGAATGATTTGTGTGACGCTTCGATAAATCGAATGTAGTGGTTGATGCGTTGAGTAGAAAGGGAGAGTGAAACTAAGACGAGTAAGAGCAATGTCCATGACTATCCAGTCAAGTGTTAAGGACAAGATATTGGCTACTCCAAGTGAGACGTCCAAGGTAGAGAACGCGCCAGCAGAAATGCTGCGTGACCTGGACCAACAAATGGAAAAGAGGGCAGATGATGGTTAGTACTTTATGGATTAAATTGTATAGTGAGTATGAGTATGAAATTCGCTACCATCCAGGTAAGGCAAATGTGGTGACTGATGCGTTAAGTAGGAAGGAACGAGTGAAACCTAGACGTGTTCGAGCGATGGCTATGACCATTCAGTATGGAGTAAGAGGAATGATATTGGCAGCCCAAAGTGAGGCGTTCAAGCAAGAGAACGTACTCGCAGAAAGGCTTCATGGGTTAGATTGACATATGGAAAAGAAGGAGGACGAGAGTTTGTACTTTATGGATCGTATATGAGTTCTGTTAGTAGGGAATGATGAGAACGGTAGTAATGGATGAGGCTCATGCATCAAGGTACTTGGTACATCCGGGAGCGGATAAGACGTACTATAACCTTGGAGACATGTATTGGTAGCCACGTGTAGAAAAGGATATAGTTATCTATGTTAGCAAATTTTGAACTTGTTTAAGAGGTGAAGGCTGCAATGCCAAAGACTTTTGGTTTGCTGCAACAGCCTGAGATACTTGAGTGAAAATGGGATAGAATTACCATGGATTTTATCACTAAATTGCCAAGGTCAAGTAGTGGGAATGATATGATTTGGGTGATGGTCGATAAACTGACCAAGTTAGCTCATTTTCTAGCTATACAAGAAGATTTCAAGATGTGAAGTTGGCAAGGATTTATATTGATAAGATAATAGCAAGGAATGGAATTCTGGTGACGATCAACTCAGATTGAGATGGATGATTTACCTCGTGGTTTTGGCAGACGCTGCAGAAAGTGTTAGAGACGCGATTGGATTTGAGTACTGCTTAGCATCCTCAAGCGGATGGACAAAGTGAACGTATGATTCAGGCTTTGGAAGATATAATGAGGGCATGTGATATCGATTTTGGTGGTAGTTATCATTCGAGCATTCGGTGTGCTTCGTTTGAAGCCTTGTATGGAAGGAAATGTAGATCGCATGTTTTGTGGGCAGAGATTTGAGAAAGTAATTCGATTGGACCTGAAATTGTGCAAGAAACGACTGATAAGGTAGTGTCGATCAAGGAAAAGTTCAAAGCGGTGAGAGATCGTCAAAAGAGCTATGCTGGTAATAGGCGTAAGCCATTAGAGTTCGAGGTAGGAGATCATGTGTTGTTAAAGGTGTCGCCTTGGAAGGGCGTGATTTGTTTTGGGAAGAAAGGAAAGTTAGCACCGAGGTATGTAGAACCGTTTGAGATCCTTGAAAGGATTGGCCTTGTAGCTTATAGGTTGAGGTTACCTGAGGAGTTGAGTAGCGTGCATGACACATTTCATGTGTCAAATCTGAAGAAATGTCTGGCGGATGCTAATTTGCATGTGCCATTGGATGAGATCAAGGTCGACAAGAAACTTTGTTTTGTCAAGGAACCTGTAGAGATTATGGATCGAGGAATTAAGAAGTTAAAATGTAGGTAGATAGCGCTTGTAAAAGTTAGATGGAATTCGAGACGTAGTCCTGAGTTTACTTGGGAACACGAGGACCAGATGAGAATTTAGCATCCACGGTTGTTCGTGGACCGAGTTATTAAACCTGCTAGTTAAATCTCGGGATGAAATTTCCTCAAGGAGGGGATACTGTGACATCTGTGATTTAATCAGGTTAGTGATATCTTTAGAAATTGCTAAGAGTTTATTTTATGTGATTAAGTGTTATGCTATGTGATTTTATGTGTGCTAAGTGAGTTAAATATGTGCTTAATATCATTTTGAGGTGTATGGGAATCTCATTTTGATGTATGAATGTGTTAGTGATGGATATTCCATGTGTTCACATGTAGTGATGATGGAAATGATTGACATGTTGCATGTAATGCTATGTCAAATGTTTGGAAAATTGAGTATTGAGTTTTATGGAAAGTATGCTATTTTAGAAATGAAATAAGTAAGTGAAATATAGAGTTTGGAGCAAACTTTCTAAAATTAGAAAGTAAAATGTGAAATGAAAAGTTATTTTTAGAAAGCTTAGTAAGTAGCGTTTAAGTAAAAAGGTTTAACCAAACTAGCTTAGGTTTTTATAAAAACTTAAGGAAATGAAGTAAATTAGTTAATTAATAATTTAATAAAAAAATATATAAAATATATAAATATTATAGGGTGCGTCCGGTTTTGGGTTTAAAAGAAAAAAAATATTTTTTTACTAAACTTATTTGAGTTGGACTAGGACTTGTAGGATATAGATATAAAACCAAACTTGGCCCATTCTTTTCTTCCCCCTCCTTTTTTTCCGTATGATTTCAGCCTCCCAAAACCCAAAGAAGTTGATTTTCACTTGTGGATCCAAGAAACATTCAAGAGTTGTGGTTTAGGTGCTAATCATCAAGGTAAGTGCGTTCATCCTAGTTTAAATAATGCATTCATGTAACAAAATCAATGATGGATTTTAGGGTTTCATAAAATTCAGAATATTAATGATATTTAATGATGATAGAATGATTAGGGCTTGATTAGGGTCATGATCATGCAGTTGGTTAGGTTAGATTTGCGTTAAAAACTTGATTTTAGGTGAGCAGAATTTAGGGCTGTGTTCACGAATGAATATCTCCATGATGGTAATAGGTTTTTGTGTGTTTCTGGACTCTAAACAGTAGCTCATTGAATGTACTTTCCAGAAAATCCGGCCTCAAAAGTTTTTAAGGTCGGGAAGTCATTCAAATGTTGGTTACACTAAACGTTGTCAAAACAGTAAATACGGGTCAGATTTGGATCATGTTTAGGAGGGTAAAACCCTAACTTAAAATTCGAATTAAGCTTAGACCTTCTACAATAGTTAACTTCCATATGTATATGGATAGTCTTGTGAAAATTATCCTCTGAAAGCATGTCTAGGTATGGTAGTTAGAGTGATACATTTTGGTTTGCAATCAGATCCGAATTTGGACAGTTTTAAAGTTTGATTTTATTTGAGGTAGTTACACATATAATTAATACTTGGGAATCATAAGGTGGTTAAAATACTCATAAATTAACATGTGTTATTTATTGTATGAATTATGAGGGTCATTAAGTAAGGGTTTTAGGTACGTAAAGTCATGATAAAATTCTGCAATTCTGAGTTAATTATAAGTAACTAGTGAAAAGAGTTAATGAAGTGGTTAAGGTTGGGCATGGTGTCGGGGTAACCCATGATGGTTAAATAGACCCTTATACATCCATCATATGAGTGTTACATAGACATGAGCTTTTATCTTGGTCGCGTGTAACACATTTGTGTTTGTGTTGTATAGTTGCGTGTAGAGATTTGGAAGTTGCGTTTGAGCATCCAGGTGAGTTTCATAGCCCCTCTTTTCTTATGATTCATTGGGGTGGAAATGATGCAAAGTGTTTGGAAATGTTTTGATTAGTGTGATAATGTGTTGTCAAAGATGCATGGACTATACGTGACTATTGTATGTTGTGTGCTACATGTTTGTGATGTGATATTGAGAATTATGAACTAAGTCAGGGGGATCACCTGTGGGTATCCATGGCCTATTTAGTGGACGGTAATGTGGCCTAGTGGGCAGGAAGGTTACTTTGAGAGTACCCATGTATTGGGCTAAGGGGGTAACTATAGGGACCTTGGTGCGATATGAGACGTCTTGTAGTCGTTTGTCGGTTATTTGTGTGGTTGATTGGATTAGATTGTATTGGATTGGATTGTATTGGATTGGATTGTATTGGATTGGTTATGCATGATAGCCTGTATGATAGTTCATTTATTGTCCTGCAATGTTATCTTTATTATCACGGTAAATTAGTCGTATTATTAGGATTTTCTTATCTATCGGTGTCTTAAAACCTATGACTCTCAACCCGACTATTATGTGACTTTTTAACATCATTACATCAGGTGAAGTATCGTGATGAATAAGATAGAATGTTACGAAAGAACTTGCTAGAGAGACCCAGACATTGCTTTGGGACTGTCTTTTCCTAGTCTTTTCATTTATGACATTTGTTTTGCTGATATATTGTTTGTTAGAGTGATTACGTTAGTAATTTAGGATTATGTTGTTTCGTATACGACATTACTTTAGTAATGCAAGACTCCTTTATCTTGTGTTGGGTATTGTCATGACACATAGTGTCCATTTGATTATATTTTTCATTTAGATTTCTCTATAGTAGACACCATTGTGTTGTGATGATATCCATGATGTTACGCCTTATATTTCCGCCTAGGCGGGGTGTGACATGGTGAACCTTTAAACCTCTTACGAGGTGGTAGGCGGTCAACAAGTACTGATGATAAAACTGTTGGTGTTGATGCTACTGCGGGTAGTGAAGTGGTAGGGGACCTACATCTCTTATGAGATGACCTAACAGATGTTGATGGTGTAGAGTAAGACGATATCTTATGTCTTTTACAAGTTAGTGGTCTAGATGGTGTGTGTGAAGTACCAGATGATGATGATGGATAAAAGGTGGATAATAGTATAGCGCTTCACCGAGCCATGGATGCCCTATAGCCTAGTGGCAAGGTAGGCTGTGAACGAATTGTCATCCTAGCAGTGGCTCGAGTATCATGAGGAATGACAGGTGGAGCAGGTGTAGGCTCACTAGGAGAGGTATGGGTAATCTGAACTGGTGGTGGTGCAACCTGAGTAGGTAGAGGCTTATCTGCCTTAGGGGTATCATCCTTAATCGGCTCCTCTGACTCATCCTCAAAGGGCTCAGACTCTGTGTCCGGTCCTGGATGATAGTCAGGTGAAGCGGTTGCATGAACAGGAGAGGCTGGTACATAATCAATGGATAGCGAAGCCTCAGATGGTTCAGCCTCTAGTTCAGACTCTAGTACAAGATCTAGTACTACAGTAGGTGAAGCGACTACAGCCGCCTCCACCTCGAGAGCAACCTCAGGTAGGACAGCATGTACATCAATAACCTCTATCTCAGTCTTTGATAAGATAACCAGTGAAGCTGACGATTCGACACTCTCGTTAGTGGAGTCAGAAGGAATCAAAATAGTAAAGTGGGACATAGTGCTGTGACAGGAAAAAGGGTTTATCTAAATATCTTTATATAAAGCAAGTGTAAAGTATGTATAAAGCAAAAGTAAATGCAAGGCAAACGTAAACTCAAAGCAAAATGAACTCAAGGCAAAATAAAATCAAGGCAAGATAAACTCAAGGCAAGATAAACTTAACGAAAAATGAACTCAAGGCAAGATAAACTCAAGGCAAAATAAACTTAAGGCAAAATGAACTCTAAGGCAAGATAAACTCAAGTATAGGCAATAGCAAACGCATGTATGGGAAATAGGGGAATCATATAGTATCTAAGCATGCAAAGTGTTTAGATGTTATGATGTAATGTTTATGATGCGGTTATAGTCTAGGCCTAATATGCAACCTAGTTCTCTATAACATTGGCTCTTGATACCAATCTGTCACACCTCTAATATATGGCGTAGTGGAATAGGTAACTGAGGGCGTAACTTCATAAAAACACAAGCACAAGTACAAGAGAACGACCACTAAATGGACGTTTTGAAAATAATACATCGTTAGAATTTATAAAGAGAAATAAAGTTTTGCACAATTAAAATATTCAGAGTTAAGACGGTAATCAAAATGGTGCTCATAACATCAACGAGTAATTTAAATAAAATTTTCATAAAGTAAAGCCATGATGCATGATGACTCCAAATGCACTTCAAATAGTCCTTACGAGTTTAAACACCTGAGAAAAACATGCTTAAAAGGTCAACAATAATGTTAGTGAGTTTATAGGGTTGTGTAAAACATTAAGTATGGACCGCAAGATTTAGTTTAGCATGACTATTGTAACACATACAATATCACAAAAAAGGTATTTACGATAGTACTAAGCTCATGACATTGAAGCTAAGCAATGTAATGCAGCAAATATATGCCAAGTAAAGTGCCCGCGTAGGTGTCAAACCCAATACCACCCTAAGTTCTGACATGGTATACGTCCGTTTGTTGGGGCCAACCATACAAGTAAGCGCTACTTACTCGGACGGGGATGTTAACCCCAATAGATCTATCTATAACACTCGCGCTTACAACATGTAATTAATGGTTCATGATAGTGGGCAAGTGGGTTGTCGATTCTTAGACTAATCCCTAAACATTTAAAGTACTAGCATCTAAAGTAAAAACATAGCATGTATCTCACCCTGAGATTTATAAAGTATTCGTAAAAAAATAAATAAAAAGTGGAGCTATGAAACTCACTTTTAGCAAGTGATGAATCGGGAATAATCAACAACGAAGAACGAGAACAAATGTCCTAAACGCGACCTAGTTGAAATATAGTGCGTTTTAGATGCAAGCAAACAATAGTGAAATGATGCATATGTGATTTTTATAAAGTTCTCATCACCCGAACATGTTTCCGTTTTAGTTATATAAGTCAAAACGCGATCTCGTAAAAGTTATGAAGTTTTATTAAGTTTCGACGCTAAAATAAAAGTTACTAGTTTTACCACTCTTTAGAAATCCCGCACATTATCTGTTTTCTAAAGATTTTCGTTTAATTTATATCTCGCATAAAACACGCTAAGTAACCTACAAAAAGTCTAGTTACCAATTTTATTCGTCATTATATTCATTACCATTACTTTTTAGTCACCAACTTTAATAAATCATATCTCGCTTACTTAATAATATTTTGGAAAGTTTTCGACATGCATAGAAGATATATAAGTGTTACTACAATATTTGTTAAGGAATTTATAGCTCATTCGGACTCGAAAACGCCCAAAAACCTCATTTTACGTTTCAACCAGCTCACTTTTATTAACCAAAATTACTTAGAAAGATTATAAAGTTTCCAGATTTTTGTCCGTCTTTACAAGGGCGTAACTCTTTCGTTATAAGGATTCATGGGATGGTCAAAAGCGACGTTTAAAGGAAAAATCACGTTCTACAAGTTTTCTCCTATGAGTTTTACCCGACTCGGACACGAAATGGGTCAAAAACATGAAAACGTAAAATGGACAGAACGTGTTTAAAACAGTTTTGCTGGAAACGTTACTAGTTTTTATCCGAACTTTATTTGGTCATAACTTACTCGTTTTGAGTCAGATTTTAACGAAGTTTATATCTATGCGTTCGTATTTAAGTATACTATCATATTTTTAAACTTTCGGCTACTCAAAGTGGATTTAACCAACTGTTATACCCCATAGAAAATTCGGACAAAATGTATTATTTATCAAAACTACATCCTATATTTAGCCGCAAACACCACAACTTCATTTCTAGCCTAAATATCTTCCACCAATTGATACCAACACTCAAACAACTCCAGACTACCTATCACTTCCACCAATTGTTACAAAAACATAAAAGAACTACTAATAACACATATAATCATAGATTTAACCTAAAAGTCCAATAATAACACGAATAAGTTCAAAAAGATAAATAAAGTTGTACAGCCCTTAAGTTTTGTTTGTTTCTTTATGAAAACATTTTGCACAAACATAGGTGATGATGTTTTGAAAAGATTCTAGATGTATACATAGATGATATATATGAAATATGTATGAAGAAGAAAAGATGAGAAGTGACTTACAAAAGTAAAAAAAAAGTGATGAATCTTAACCCAAAAATGATATAGAATAACCTAAAACTAACCACCAATGAACCACTAGTAATACAATAACCTAAATATTTGAGACCAAGAAAAAAAAACACCAAAGTGTTGGTGTTGTTTGTTTCGGCCGAACCCAAGAAAGGAGAGAAATGAGAGAGAAAATTTGTTTATAGGTGTTTTGGTGTGTGTAGATATGAATGAAATGAATGTGGTCATCCTATATATACAACAAAATGATAAGGAATCCTAGGATGTGTGGGGTTCAATTTTAGTGGGAGTCAAATTAAATAGAGAAAATAGTAGGAAGGACGTGGTATCAAAACAAAAGGGCTAGCAAAATTTTTATGTTGTGTACTGGTGTGTGTGGGGATCGGATGCAACAAGGGATGGGAGGGACCATTATTTTCAAATTTTGAATTTTCCATGCACATAAAAAATCTAGATATTTTAGTTTTGGTAGGAAGTGTATGCATGCACATGCATGAATGCAAATGAGATGCACTAGTACGTATTTCATGTAACCCATAAAATTAAGACACCCGACACATGAAAATATGTTCGTAAAAACGTAACACGTTAGTCATGAGTAGACTATATTCATTCAAAAGTCAGAATGCATCTGATGTTGTTTTTCAGTAAATGTGGGATAACTTCCCGTTACACGTTAATTAAATTACATAAACGTAAAAAGTGGAAATTGTAAGTAAATCATAAAAATAAAAAGCTAGAAATTTGCCATTTGTCACAAGTGAGCAAAAGGGGTTTGTTGAACGTTGCAATCGCCATGTTGTGGAGACCAGTCTTACTCTTCTTGCTAAATCATGTGTTCCTTAACGTTTTTGGCATTATGCTTTTGATACTGTCATTTACCTAATCAATCGCATGTCCTCTTAAACATCGACAAACAAGTCAGCTTTTGAACATATATTCAAATGGTCTCCTGACTACTCTTTTCTTCATGTCTTTGGGTGCCTATGTTTTCCCCATCTTCGTCTATACAATCGTTACAAAAATGGATTTTTGTTCCACTCCATGTGTCTTTCTTGGCTACAGCCCCTCCCATCATGGATATCGTTGTCTTGATATCTCTACCGAGCGTCTTTACATTGCTCGGCATGTTTGTTTTAATGAAGCATAATTCCCCTTCGATATCCCTAACATAACTTCCCCACCCCTTCTGTAACATCTCCTTATTACTCCTTGGAATCACCTTATATAATTCCTACTACTATTGACCATCCAAGTCCATCTTCACTATGCTTACCGATCTCATCTCCATCATCGGTTTCACAGTTGAGTCCAACTTCTCAAACTTATACTGGGTCTTCTAATGGTCAACCATCTCCCATATAGACTACATCGATACCAACACCACTACCCTCACCACCCATACCACCACCTCTTATCACTCGGCATCGTCCCGTAAATCTTTGTCAAATTTCCAAATAGCGGGTTCCCTACAATCCTTTCCTAAATCATGCTAACGTCCTCCTAACTACCATCACTGAACCAATCTTGTTTACCGTTACCAACAACTCTCCATAGTGGCATCAAGCTATGACAGAAGAGTATGATGCTCTTATAAAAAATGGAACGTGGTCTTTAGTACCTCGTGCTTCTAACACCAATGTTGTTGATTGTAAGTGGGTATACAGGTTAAAACGGGACAAGAATGGTGCTATCACTCATTACAAAGTAAGATTTTTGCCAAATGTTTTCGGCAACAACCAGGTGTTGATTTTCATAAAACATTTAGCCCAGTTGTCAAGTCGACATCACTCATGGTTACTAACAACTGGCCACTACGCCATTTAGATGTTCAGAATGCATTTCTTCTTGGAAATATTAAGGAGCGGGTTTATATAAAACAACCTCTGGGCTTTATTGATCCACAACTACCAAATCATGTATGTTTGCTTCATAAGTCTCTTTATGGATTAAACCAGGCCTCGCGTGCTTGGTTTGAGCGCCTCTCCAAGGCTCTCTATGATCTTGGTTTTAAAGGCTCCAAAATGGAACCATCTTTGTTTATTTATTTGCGTGAACACACGCTTTTGTACACTTTGGTATATGTAGATGACATCATCGTTACAGGTAATAACAAGGGCACTATCGACATATAATTTTTCATCTTGGATCATCTTTTGCATTAAAATATCTCGGGCCACTTAACTACTTCTTGGTTATTAAAATTGTTCCTCATGTGTTCGACATTCTCTTATCTCAAAAGAAGTATATTTTAGAACTATTACAAAGGGCTAGTCTTTCTAACTGCAATCCCGTGTCTTCTCCCATGGTTACCTCGAGTACACTCAGTTTAGATGACAGTACTGCTTTCTCTAATTTAGTCAAATATCGACAGGTAGTGGGTGCTTTACAATATGTTACCCTCTCCCAGCCTGACATAGCTTTTGCTGTTAACAAGGTATGTTAATATATGCATGCTCCAACCGAGAATCATTGGTCTGCAGTTAAACAAATTTTATGTTATGTTTATGGTACGGATGACCATGGTATGCTCATACATCATTCTTCTGGTTCTACCCTTCAAGCTTTTACTAACGTACTATGGAAAGGTAGTCCCAATGCTTCTCTTGAAGCTTTCTCAGATGCTGACTAGGTTGGGGATTCAAATGATCAACGGTCCACGGGGGGACTTGCTATATATCGTGGTTCAAACCTTATATCTTAGACCGCTCGTAGACAACGTACGGTTTCATGTTCCTCTATAGAAACTTAATACAAAGCTCTTGTTGGCATTGTTGCTGAGCTTACATGGCTTTAAGCTCTTCTTTATGAGCTTGGTGTCCATTCATTTTCAACACCTATACTATGGTGTGACAATCTTGATGCAACATACTTGTCATCTAACCTTATCTTCCATGTGCGTACAAAACACATGGAACTGGACTATCACTTTGTTCGGGAGAAGGTTGCTCAAGGAGATCTTTGAGTTTAACATATATGTATACATGATCAAATTGCAGATATCTTTACAAGCCATTACCAACTCCTCGATTCCTCTTTCTAAGATCCAGGATACAGGTTGTTGCCCGTCTTTAGCTTGCGGAGGCGTGTTAGAACAAACTAGATTAGATGGGTTGGTCCAATTATATAGATGGGCCGTTCCCATTAGGTTATGTATAAGTTGTTTAGTCAGTAAGCTATGGTATTAGTATATATACATATACAATCTAATGTACAAAACACAATTACAATTACAATAATACATACCCTTTGAGGTATTTTACATGTAACTTTTTATTGGTTTAAACATAAGTTTCAACATTCTTCACAAACTTAGATGTGCATCGACTCTTAATGTTAAACAAGACACTTTTTTCTTCAATTTTACGCTCTTACTCTTTGGTCTCTTAACACTACTGACATCTTTTACTCCTATAGAAGGTGAAACATTCTCATTATTATTCTCATGTGTCTCTTGCGTGTCGTTTGTTTTAACCTTATACATTCCAGGTGCAATGACATTGGTGTTTCTGAATTTTTTTCTTTTTCTTAGGTAAAGTCTGTGAAGTGATTGGTTTTGTTAAATCATTTTTCTCATCAGTCTTAGGAACAAACTTAGCCTTTTGAAAGGATTTTTTATAAAAAAGGTGTAAAACAAATAAGTTTTCCTGACACTGAAGGTTTGTTTAACTTAGTATTCACAAACTTTCCTTTTTTAAAGCTTTTCAACTTTTCTTACAACTCAGAAATTGTTATCAGAAGATCTTGATTCTTAGCCCTTACACCCCTGTATGCATATGAATTTTGATTAACATGCATAATCAGTTCATTAATCTCTTTCTGAGTCTGAGACCGTGTCTTTTTTATCGAATAAAAAAGCTTTGGTATTCACGTTTTAGATGTTCATTCTCTTTAATTAAAAGCTCAACTTGAAAAACCAAAGACACGTTCTCATCATCCAACTTTCTCACTTTCAACATCCAAGAGTTTTCACAAACATTTTTCTCATTCTTATGTTGTAATTCCAATTCAAAAGCTATCCTCTGAGCTTGATATCTTTGAAAATCATGTTCTAGAATTACAATGTATTTTAATAAACTCTCTTGGACATCTTTTGACTCCTTTTAGATTCTCTCAATCTCTTCTCTCGAACACTCATTATCAATCTCTACACATGAATGCGCATCACAATTCATAACATCATTACCTAAGGATGCTTCCAATAATCAATCATAATTTTCTTTAAAATTTGCACTTTCCTTTGATGTTTTAGTAAGTTCATTTTCCATTGATTCATAACTCTTAAACATTTCTTTCACTTGTTTTTTAAACTCCTTTTGAAAACCATCGACGTATAAACGTAAGTGATCATTAATCAGTTTCATCTTATTTTGAAAAAATATTTGAATTTCATATTCTATACCTGATGCAAAATTTGAGCCATTTATCGCAAGTTTATCTTTGAATACACTTTCAAAATGTTTAATATCATACTCAAGTGTGTCAAAATATGTTTTCATTTGACTATGTTTGGCATCTTTGATGGAGGTGAACTCAAAATTTGAACACTTGGTTTCGCAGGAGTTACGTTAGAAATGAAAGTCTCTGAAAAATAAGCTTGTTCTTGAGAAATTACTTTTTGAGGAACAAACTTTTCATAAAGATTATTTAGACTTCTGTAATTGATTGGTTTGATTTTCATCTTTTTAACTGCTTCTTGTGTTTGTTTTTCTTTCATTTTTAATTGAATTTTTTTAGCATTCTTAAGAGTTTCATCAGAATCACGAACAACAACATGCACTTTCTTATCACTAAGGGAATTAGCATGATACAACTTATGATTTTGTACAACGGCTTTCTTGAGGAGATAAGGATTTTCATACCCTAACCCAAGTTTTGAAACAGTATCATAAAATGAATGAGGCTTAGGACCAAGCATTTGAATCGTTTGACCGGTTTTATAAAAGATATTTTCATTACGTTTGATTTTCTCTTGCAAATCCAGAATTTCATTCAAATATATGTCCTCTCATTTCTAAAAAACGTTCTTTTAAATATTCTTGCTCTTGATCTTTACTCAAAAGATTTTCTTTTAGACGTGAAACTTGAATTGTTAACTTATGTTTTTCCTTTTCAAGAGCTTCCAGTTTTGTTTTTCAAGAATAATTTGTGTTTGCAATTGATCTTTTAACTCTTTTTCTCGATTCAAAGCCTCATTATATCCTTTCATATAGTCATACTTGTTTTTTGGTTTATTCTCAAAAACCTGTTACCTTGTTCCTTAACAACCTTATTAATCTTATTCGTTTTCTCAGCTTCAAGTTGCACATTCTGAATTAATAATTCCAACTCAACATTTTTCTAATTATGGACATTGTTATCTTGTTCTTCATTTCACTATATATGGATCATCAAATATGATATTGCTATCAATTTGATCATAATCATATGTGGGTTTAATAGCTTCTGTTTGTTCAGGATAACATTGTTCATGATCACCTTTTGCGAACATATCATTAATGAAACTCGTTTGAGAATCATTTACCTCATTTGCAAAGTCTGAATTATAAGACGGTCCAGCCTTAGTATCACTGTTGACGGATTGAAGCCTTGCCATCATAATGAATGTTGCGTTGAGCTCTTCTAATTCCTCTGAGTCAGGTACATAAGCTAGCAAAAAGTCATTTTCTTCGTTGTTTAAATCAATTCCTGCCTTATCTTTCTTTGCCAATAGCATCTACTCCTTAAAGTCATTGGAATCGCGAACCCTTGTCTTTGGACAAACTCTTGCATAACGACCCCTCTCATTGCAGTTTTAGCACTGAACATTCTGCATGTTTCCTAAATTAGCACTTGTCCTTGGAACTCGTTGTACTGGTGCATTATTACCATTAGCTTGTTAACCATAAGTAGCACTGTAACACCCCCAAATTGGGTCGCAGCGGAATATGGGTTGGGGGTGGTACTTCATAGATCAATAACACAAGATATATATAAGAACGACCATTAAAAGCCATTTAAAACTGATACATTGGATTTAACAAATTGTTTGTTACAAAAGCCCGAAGCTTCACTTGTTCACTTGTTCAAAATAAAATTTCTAGCCCATAACAGATATACAAAATGTAATGCGACAAAATCTTTAATGCATGACATCCAAATCAAAACCACCAATGTATCCCTTGCACCTCGTGCCTTATTGATCCTCCGAAAAACATTGCTTAAAACGTCAACATATTGTTGAGTGAATTCATAGGTTTATAAAATGTATAATGTAGGACTGCAAGATTTCCCTATGATAATGCAACAGATGCAAACATCATAAAATGTAATTACGTTTTCCTAAGCTCATGACACTGAAGCTCGACATGTATGAAATGCAATATAAATTGCCAACATTGCCCGTGATGATGTTCTAACCCGCAACATCCTATGTCCGACATGGTATACGTTTGTTGTCCGGAAAACCGACACAGTGAGCATGACTCACCCAAATGGGGATGTCAATCCCAAATAGATCTATTTATAACATTCGTGCTCACAACAGTAATTGACAGTTCATGATAATGGGCTCAGAGGATTATCGCTACTTAGGGAAACACGTAATCGTAAATGTGAAATATCCACTTGTGTCCAATTGTAAAACATGCATATGTTTCTCACCCCAAAACTTGTAAATCATTAAAATGTAAAATGTGGGCCTATGAACTCACCTTGAGTAATGAATATCAAATTATATCACAGAAAATGCGTCAGATAAACGTCGAATGCAACCTAATTAATTATAGGCCGTATAAGTTCTAAGCACTTTGAATAACTACTACCATATATAATTCTATATAGCTACATCACCATCTAATCGTGTTTGTGAAATCATATTTATAAAGTTAAAACATTTATAAATATCTCAATAACAAAAACGGCGCAATTTCTTCATTTTGAGCCCGTTTCTTACGTTTCTTATGTCCAAGCTTTCGTATTTAGACGAGTCATCAAAATATTACATTTTTATATTTTAGTCCCCTGACGAACAGTGGTTTTTACTGTTCATGACAGTTTATATTTTATAAAATTATTTTCAAAAATATGTATCTGTTATGAATAGTGATTTTTACTGTTCATATTTTATAAAATTATTTTTATAAACTTTAATTACCGTAAACTTGCGAAATTCATAACTCTTTCGTTATTGATTGAAAAATTACGATTCTTATTGTTTTAGAATCCTAAAATTATGTACTATCTGGGAAAAATAATAAACCTTATATATCAGAAGTATTTTATAACTTGTTTTTATAAAATTTCTTTTATAACGCGTTTAATTAACGTATAACTTAAAATTAGCGTATCTCCTTCGTTATAAATCGGTTTTTTGAGTTCTCTACATGCCCACGATCCTTGTGACATGTAGTATTTTATAAAATCATAAAATATATATGTTAAATTCGAATTTCAAACAGAAGGTTTGAACTTTTTCTTAAAATGTGTTTAAAATGAGTTTTTCTAACTTTTAAGCTTAATCACTTTGTTACAAGTCCATTACAACACTCATAATCACATGTATTACATCATTAGGGTCTCTAGTCCATGATTAGTCCATATATTGTCCAAAAATCACAAGATCCAAATGTGTACACACTTATTAGTTAACTTGTTTACATGAACTTTCATAAGTTTACTTTTTAGTTAACTTGTTTACATATACCTTTTATACATAACCAACACTTATACATTACTTATACTTCCATTATAACAATATATGAACATTCATACAATATATATAAAAGTTTACCAAATCATAAACAAGTGTAAAAATCCATTTTTACAAGTAAATATGTTCTTAGATGGTGATTAACTACACAAACATTATATATACATAAAATCTTGAAAAAAAAGAGATTAAGAGTTTTAGATAACCTTAATATGATGTAATATGATGAACCACAATATCTAAACTCTTGTTTAGATATTATACCAAAGCTTGCAAAGTTTAGAAAACCCTAGTTTTTCTAAAGAAAACCCTAATTCCTTTTCTTTGTATAACCCTTTTAATCAACCAACAAAGCTTCCAATACCTCTTAGAATAACTTAAATATGAATCTAGATCACTTGTATATGTGGTAAAATAAGTTATGTGATTTGTTTGTGTAGTTTTGGTATAGGCCGTGGGTTTGAGAGAGAAAGGGAGAGAATGGATTGATTTTTGATAAGTGTTATTGATGTGTGTATGTTATCTTACTAGTATGC
>BQNB010035558.1:0-48702 GCA_026074375.1 Tanacetum coccineum
TGAATTTTAACAACCATGACCACGCGGCTTGCACCCATTCTTCCATATTGAGTTAGTGCTAGGTCACTTGATATTGAGTGAATTAATTTGGGAAGCACATGTGATGACGTCACCCTTAAGAAAGACATATACAGATTTTATTATTTTGTGTTGGGTTTTAAATGGGCTTTTGTCATTTGGGCTGGTCCGGCCCGTTAAGTGGGTTACGGGCTGGCCCAATAAAATCTGAGGGCACCGTCGGACTCGTAATCTCGCGCTCTTTCCAATGGCATGCTCGGGGAATTTTCACGACTTTGTCTTGATCTTGATTATTAAGCACTCTTGATTGAAACGAACCCGTAAATACCCGTTTTTGCACCGTTTTCAATTCGTTTTACCTGCAAGATATAAAAATACCAGACAAACATATTTGCAAGATAATTATCAATATTTTAGCATTTTTAGTCCGTTTTATAGTGTTTTACGGGGTAAAAAGGATGTGTGTTTTAGCACACATCAATGATGGATAACAAAGGGGAAGTCAGGTAAGGACGTGTGACTTCGAGTCTAGCTACAAGACTCGTTAATAAAAAAAAAGCTTCTTGGAAGGCAACCCAATTTACTTTTCTCGTAATTAGGAGTGTCATGTGTGTTTTAATTCTTCATCATTTGTTTTATTATGTTTGAACTATCTTGTAATGATGCTTTGTTTGTCTTTAACCTCGTCTTAATTCCAATCAAAGGTATTTTGCAAACAATAAGTGTAGGGGAATTTATCCGGATTTTGAGCCAAATTCAAACATGTTAAATGAATTGTTAAGATTAATTCGCGTCAGTTTTGAGTCATATGATTGAATTATTAAATCTCAGGTTTTATGCAGCCGTTTGTACATGAATTAACTTATGAAATCAAGTGCAAAATTTTTTTTTCATCAAAAACAAAAAATTTGTTTTCACAGACTGTGGAGACGACGTCACGATTAACACGCGACGCCGTCACCACGTCACTTGTGACGAGGTCAAACAAACCCTAGCGGCGTCAAACGCCCAGGTCAAGAAAACTTAAAGTTTTTAATTATTTTTGAAAATAATACTTGCATAACATTTAATATATGTATTCTTCTGTTTTAAACCTGCGGATACCTAATGAGTTTAATAATTCTCTCATCCTATCAATCGAGTTGAACCTTAAATTCACATTGTATATTGGTAAATCGCACATTTTAGGTATGTTTTCTCTGTCTTGATTACAGGTTAATATTTGATGAGAAGAAGTTTGGAAGTTCTTAGGAAGTTTCATTGGATGATTCTCGGAGGACGATTTAACCAGTTATCGCATGTTTCTTCTCCATTATTGAGTAAACCAGGGGAGTACTAGTTTCTTTTCCGTGTTTTCTTTTCCTTTATCTGTTTTTAACGGGTTTTCCAAAGAAAACATTTAGGGACAATTTTCAAAATAGTGTAGGGAAAAAAGAGTGAAAACTATTCTTTTATTTGTTAATTGCTTTGTCCTTAAAAAGATGGGTAATATATCGAAACATATCATAAAAGGGTGATTTTTACCAAAATTGAATTTTTTTACGACACATACCAACGAAAACCAAGTATTACTAGCGTCTCATGGATAGGAATTTATATGACTAGCACAATATCCCTCAAAATTCCACCCCAAAAATGTGAGGTTCGCCCTTAGATATTTAGGAACTCGGGTACCCATCGTCGGTAACCCAAGATGATTTTATCTTTACCCGGTTCGAGTTAAGGAGTGAGCAGTCACATATGTCTATTCCGTCATTACAGATGTGTACGTGTGGTCTTCGTTGCCTTTTCTGGAATGTCTGGTGTTAGTAAAATTCATATGAGTGTACCGGTAGCATATTAAATTCTAAAACTTGTTTTAGTAATGCATCCCGAGACCGCATAGTAAGTATTCGGATTTGCTTGATAAGAGGCATTAGGATTAACCCATGTTTTAAACTTGTGATTGTTATGATGGTCACCTCGATTCATATAAATATTTTCCCCCCCCACACCCTTGCCATGCACTCACCTTTAGTGTAGAAACCCTAGTACAACCCTTGGAGCCTATCCTTTTCATGGTTCTAGTAATTTTCTGGTTAATCCGGACTATTAATGAAGAGCATTGACACCCTTAAACCAATCGTTACACCCAAAAGGCCTTAGCCTACCTTATATGTACTCACTTTGTACATTTTTATGTTTTTAACTAAGTTAATTATTGAGTACACGGTTTCTAATTCCTTATCCTTGTAAATATAGTTTTGGGACGATTGAGATTCATGGTAATATTTATTTCGCGGAAGAAAAGTTAAGTCAATACCTCCATATGTTTGTCAAATGATATCCATGTTATTTTGATCCACCTCAAATCGGGTCATTAGTTAGATTGTAATTATCGAGCATGTAAAAGCTCAAGTGTAGGGGTACGTGTTATAAACCCCCATGTGATGTATTATGTTAAAAAAAGAGAAAAGAAAAAGAAAGAGATTGATGTAGAGTTATGTAGAGTTTGTACATCTTCGTTCGAGTCTTGGCTTAGCAACCAAACCAGCGTGTATTCGTAAAAATAATTAGCTAACCCTTCCACTCTAAATTCACCCAAATGTATCCCATCAATTTCTGTTTTTTATTATATGTTATCTTACACCTACACCCCACAACCCTTTAAAAGACCTCTTAGATAGTAATGAATAATACTTGCACCTAGCGGTGGAGGTTTGATCCTTTACCAAGCCTATGGTAATTTATATGCTATGACAGGTAATGAGTGTGATTTTCCGTTTCCCCCATATGTTATAATTCATTATACACCCGAGTGAAAGAGAGAATCCCAAACACTTATGTGAGGTGCTAGTATATATTTTCCGTGCTTTTAATTACGAGGTCTAGGAGGTTGTGTTGTAGAATATTTTTAAATAGTAGGTAAAATGACCCCTCATACTGTTATTGTCTAGATAGAAAAGCCCATTTGCTTGAGGACAAGCAAATCCCAAGTGTAGGGGTATTTGATGAGGTGTCATTTTATACACTTTTTCGGGGTCGTTTAACCCCCAAAATCGTGTGTTTATGCCCAAAATAGGTACTTAATCGTTCCTTTTCAGGTATTTCGCATTTGGAAGACATTTGGATGAATTACACGTGACTTGGGCTCATTTGGAGAAGAAACGGACGAGATTACAAACCAACACCAAGACTCTTGAAGATTTGTGCTCACAGAGCCTGGAGACGGCGTCACAAGCCATACACGACGCCGTCACAACTCATCAAGTGACGGCGTCACATATTTCAAGACGGCGTCAGCCCGCACCGACTCAAACGCAGATCTAGAAGATTCATTTTACGACGGCGTCACGATTAAAACGCGACGCCGTCGCGTCGATTTTCTTATATATACAAACCCGAATTTAGGGTTTTGAGTGTGTAACTTTAGAATAAAAAGAGGGTACGAACCCTAGTTCGTTTAGCAGCTGTAGGAGATGATTTTAGGGCTTAAAAACCCTATTGTACCTCTTCCAATTCATGTTTTAATCAAGTAAGGTTTACTTAATCATTCAATATGTCTATGTGTTGTGTGATTTATTGCTCTTGCTTTATTCTTAACATGCTTGGCTAAACCTATTATTGTGTTTATTTATGATTGTATGAATCCTAGAATGTAGATCGTAGTGATGTTGCTTCTTGTGATGGATTTGAACGTTAGGTCTTATAAAACCAGCTTTCTGTCTATAATCGCTGTTGATATGTCTAGGGAAATGTGATTGTGTAGAAATGATACCATTAGGTAACAGTCTTCATACTACCTTGCCCTCTAATATGGTTGATCCACTTTTAATGTATTTTACATGCACTTAGTAAACTCCTAAGGGCCGTGTAATATTCTTCATACTACCTTGCATGTGCGTTGCTCTAGCGGCATACTAAGTAGACAGCGGGTTCGTGTAATTCGTTCATGCTTTAGGAAATAATTACATAGATCATCACAAGGGTGACAAGGCAACAACACTAGGAGAAGCAATCTAGGGAGTAATACATGATTAAATAGACATAATCTTTTATCTTATTGTTATCACCATTAGTTTAGATTATATTTAGTTTATTAGCTAAAACCAAACCACTCTCTCTAATTATATGATTTACCTACTTTCCATAAAATACAAAAATAATCTTCCCTCAACCTCTAGAATTCTGTTAGACCGTGATCAAGCCTTCCCAACCTATTCCTCGAGTGAACGATAAACAACCCCGAGTCTTGCCCATACTACACTACAACGATTAGGTGCACTGCCTAGGGAGTTGTAAAACTTCTCGTGTAGAAGTCCTACAACGACCGCACATCAAAAGCCTAAAAGAGTTAGAGCTATGAATATGATCCTTCAGCCGAGTATCAAGGATAGGATACTGACAGCTCAGAAGGTGTCTATGGATGAGTTTGCAAGATTGCAGAAAGGTTTAGATGAGATGATAGAGCAGAGAAGTGATGAAACTTTGTACTACCTGGATCGAATATGGGTACCTTTAAAGGGTGAGGTAAGAACCCTGATAATGGATGAAGCCCATAAGTCGAAGTACTCTGTACACCCAGGAGCTGATAAGATGTATTATGATTTGAGAGATAGGTATTGGTGGCCTGGAATGAAAAAGGATATAACTGAGTATGTTAGTAAGTGTTTGACTTGTTTGAAGGTTAAAGCTGAGCATTAAAGGCCATCTGGCTTGCTCCAACAACCTGAGATTCCCGTATGAAAATAGGAAGGGATAGCTATGGATTTTATGACTAAGTTTCCTAGGACTAGTAGTGGGCATGACACAATCTGGGTCATTGTGGACCGATTGACTAAGTCTGCTCATTTTCTACCTATGCGTGAGGATTATAAGATGGAAAGGTTGGCTAGATTGTATTTGAATGAGATAGTTGCTAGACATGGTGTGCCGATCTCGATTATATCAGATCGTGATAGTCGTTTCACATCAAGGTTTTGGCAGTCAATGCAAGAGGCATTAGGAACCCGTTTAGACATGAGTACGGCTTATCACCCTCAGACTGATGGTCAGAGTGAGCGTACTATTCAGACCTTGGAAGACATGCTTAGAGCATGCGTCCTTGACTTCAGAGGAAGTTGGGATGTTCATCTTTCATTAGTTGAGTTTTCGTATAACAATAGTTATCATTATAGTGTGAGATGTGCTTCGTTTGAGGCATTGTATGGTAAAAAGTGTCGTTCGCCAATTATGTGGGCTGAGATTGGAGAAGGTCAGTTGATAGGACCTGAGTTAGTGCAAGAGACTACTGAGAAGATCTCGCAGATTAAGGATAGACTTAAGGCTGCGCGTGATCATCAGAAAAGTTATGCTGATAAGAGGAGGAAGCCTCTAGAGTTTAGTGTAGGTGACTATGTCTTGCTCAAAGTGTCGCCTTGGAAAGGTGTAGTACGCTTTAGGAAGTTAGCACCTAGATTTGTTAGACCGTTTGAGATTATTGAGAAAGTAGGCCCTGTGGCCTATCGATCGGGTTAGCCTGAAGAGTTGAATGGTGTTCATGACACGTTCCACGTGTCGAACCTTAAGAAGTGTTTGGCTGATCCAACACTGCAAGTGCAGGTGCGGGGGCGGGGGCGGTTCTTGGTGAGGTTCGAGTTGATGCTAAGTTGAGTTTAAGAAGTTGAAGCGTAGTAGGATTGCCATCGTCAAGGTTCGGTGGAATTCGAAACGTGGCCCTGAATTCACGTGGGAACGTGAAGATCAGATGAAATTGAAGTACCCGCATTTGTTTAGTGATGTTAGTAGCTGAATTTCAGGGTCGAAATTCTTTTAAGGGGGTAGAATGTAACCTTTGCCCTTTTTGTGTTCTGAATATTTCATTTATAGTCCTTTGACTATTTGACTTTTGTCAGTTTATTCAGATTTTGTACCGTGTTGACGGTGGTGATTTTATGAGAATTATGGTGATTTTATGAGTATTGTGATGAATTGTGGTTTATTGTGATTAATAATCCCTTTTGGAAGGTATTATTGTGTTATTTGTATTCCGGGTGGTTTGACCCGCGAATTTTGAGAAATGCCGAAAAACGAGTCTGACACGTCCGTTAATGTCCAGATGAGTTTTGAAAGGGTTTAAAGTGAAAATATGTCGTGTAAATACTCTAGGTTAATGGAAAAGTATTTTTAAGGTGAATAAAAATGCTAATTAACTTTGGGGTAAATTTTACGGTTGAGTTTTACGAGTATTTAAGTGACCCCGACACGAAAAGAAAGGCTCGAGACCCCCTTGGATCCCATAGCCGGTTCTAGTCTCTTAGGAGACATCAAGGCAAAGTTTTAGGAAGTGTGTCAATGGATGGTACACATAAAAAGATCCCTATCCTCCTTTGAATAACACATAGTTCATTTTTCATAAAAATATCGCTCTTTCTCTCGGTTGATTTAATGCTGCTAGTGAACTTTAAAGAAAAATATGCCAAGTGTTTACTACTGCTAGTACAAAGTTAGTACTGCTAATGAATATTAGTACTACTCATGGTTAAGACTGCCCAGAGAAGTTAATGCTGATGAAGAAGTTAATACTGCTAGTGTATAAGTTAGTACTGTTTGTTAGTTAGTACTGTTTTTTAGTTAGTACTGCTTAGTATATAAGTTAGTGTTGTTAGTGTTAATTAGAAAATGAAATTGTTAACAACATAAAAAATGTCTTACATTTGGTGGTGTCAATTGAGTTGACATTGACTGAAACTGCCCCCTTGTGCAGCCAACTGATTCTTCAGTGTAGTAACCATTCCCTCTGTTTGTGACATCTTGTTGGACAAATTCTGGATTAATAGTTCTTTTTCTTGACGTTCGCGTCTCTCATTATCAAGTTGACTTTGAAGTAACAAAATTCTTTCATCAGATGCTTGTCTGCTTCGAGGAAGATCAAAATACCTCTTGTATGTAACTCCACTTCCCACTCCTCTTGCATAACCTCCCTTTTCCTTACCTAATACAAATGTCATGGCATCAGTGCCATGATCAACCTTCAAGGTTCCTTCTTTGATCTTGTCCTCAGTTTCTTTCTGCACAATATGGGAAATAGGTTATTATACGAAAATGAACATAATAATAAAATTTGCAGTCAAACTTACAAGTTTATCTCCCACTGATCTAATCTCATCATCTGGATATTCTCCGTCTTTGTTTACCCTTCCTTTCAACCACAGTGTACCACGCGGGGGTTCTTCATCTGGTTCAATTTCTTTTTTTTGATCTTATAAACATCAAATACATACACATGTAAGTTAAACCAATATAAACGAAAGTATGATGCTATTAAATGCAAATGTGCAAATGTGTAATCTTACCATTTTCTCTTTCACAAGTGCGTATCCACCTCGTCCCATTGTATGCTGATAAACAGACTTGGAACGCGCCATTTTAGCTGCAGCTGATTTCACCTTGCAACACAAAATCATAAGGCGTTTAGATGTAGTAATGCTGCTAGTATAGAACTAATATATATGGAAACACAAAATTATGAAAGATATATGGACTTATGTAGGATCCCTAGATCATTCCATGTATGAAATCACAAGATCAATGGCACAAAAGATTAAACATTAAAGAACTTTTGATTGAAAGAAAATAAAAGTGCTACAAACCCTTAAGATGAAAAATAAAATAATGGAGAAGCTAACCTAATTTTGACTAAACTAGGTGTATTTATACTAACTAGGATTTGCCTTTGAGGGCTTTCTTTTGGGCTTTTTACATCTTGGCCCGTATACATAATAAACATTAATTAACATTGTCTTTCGAGCTAGACTTTTATCTTGAATCTTCGAGTGACCGAAGCTTCTTTGTTCGGGTCCATTTATGTGAACCTAACAATCTCCCCCTAGATGAGGTCATGAGAAGCTCACTCGTCCTTATCTCTTTAGCTCGTTGTTGATAGGGTACTTCACTTGTTGTGCTTCGGGTAATTCAATCTTTAATACCTTGATCATGATCTTCAGAACTTGATTTGATGACTTGATCTTGATCTTTGACTTGATTAAGCTTTACTTCTCTGAATTACTTTGTGATCTTCTTTCACTTTGACTTTGCCATACGCTGATCTTTAGTCTCACATGCTCATATCTGTTGGAATCTTTGAAAGCTTTGATGATGTATCTTCTTCCAATCATTATAACTTTTAGTATTTGAAGAAGACATTGATTTTCAGAGATTAATGAACATTTTTCTTATGCATAGATCGAATTTATATGATGAAAAGTGAGTTGTAAAAATACCTTGGATGATCCTTAGGGATTTTATGAATTTATGAACCCGGTAGAGCTTTTCGAACCCAAATCAATAACCAAAATCGAACCAAGCACACCCCAAGCTTCCCACTATTTTTCCCACACTCCTTGACCTTCAAATAACCCAAGAAAAATCGTGCAAGCCTTGGAAAAAATCTTGTGCCGCCTCGTTTAGTTTTTTTTTTAGGGTTTTGGTATTTCTTATTTTTAGGATAAATCAAATAAAAAATGCATAACAAATATAATAGGGTATTTTGCCGAATTTTTAGGCTTCTAAATAGATTAAAATCAGACTTTTAAGATTGCATAATTTATTTTATATTTATCCTATTTTATTTAGCTTAATTTGTATTATATAATTACATAAATATTAATTAATTTCGGCTAAATATATATAAATAATTATTAATTATTTTTCTTGTATAACATAAGGTATTTTAAATCTTACAAAAATTTCATAATTGTCACATGTTGCATTTTTATAATTTCTAACATTTAAATGAATTTTATTTAAGCTTTTATGAAATTTTCTTTCATTAGGGGCATTTTGGTCATTTTACTCTTATTGAAATTTTTAGGTTTTACATGGATAGCCATTGAAAGGCTACAACAGGGTGAATCATTGAACGTACAAGATGTAAAGACCAATCTATTCTGGGAATTTGGGAAGTTTACTTCTCGAGATGGAGAATCAATAGAGTCGTATTACTCACGGTTTTATAAACTGATGAATGAATTGACAAGGAACAACTTGAAAGTTACTACAATGCAAGTGAACGTTTAATTTCTTCAACAACTTCAACCAGAATGGTCAAGATTTGTGACAGTTGTCAAGCAATCAAAAGAAATAGACACCATCTCATATCACACACTTTTTGACATTCTGAAGCAGTATCAGAATGAAGTCAATGATATCCGTGCTGAGAGAATAGCTAAAAGTGCAAATCCATTAGCACTTCTTGCGGCTGCTCAACCATACTCAGATAATTACTATCAAGCACCAAAACCTCAGAGAACAAATACAACATCATCTTCCACAAGACCTAGTTCAATCTACCAGCACACAGCAAAGAGAATCAGGCCAAACCAAGTTACACCTCATCTGAGTCATGTCAGAAGAAACATGATCCTGAACAAGCTCAGAGGGATAAGGATATGCAAAAGAATTTGGCACTCCTTGCAAAGTATTTCAAAAGGCTCTACAAACCTACCAACAACAACCTTTGAACTTCTTCAAACTCCAGGAACAGGACTGAAGATACCACACCAAGGTATAACAGCGAAAATCAGTCAGGGCAGTTTAGGAATCAGAGAACAATGACAGTTGCTGGTACTAAGAGGAAATTAGTTAGCAGTCCGTTAGTGCAAAAACAGGATACAATGCTTAACTGCAAGGGGATTTGGCCCTATGGCAAAGGAATCAGTGAAGCCAAAGCAAGTTAACACTACACGTAACACAAGGAAAATATGATGATGTGGCAAACAACTGAGCCAAAGGTGTTCCACTGCAAGCTGAGCAAGCTAATTGGCTAGCGGACACGGATGAAGAGATTGATGAACAGGAATTGGAAGCACATTACAGTTTCATGGCAAAGATTCAGGAGGTCTTACCAGAAGAATCCAGTTCAACTGAACAGCCATTGGAACAGGTACAAAACAATGATGAAAATAATGTGTTTGCCAATAAAAGACAACATTCTGAGAGAAATGCTGCAGAATGTACTGATGAGCGTGTTGCGCTTGTTAATTTAATTGCAAATTTAACTCTTGACACTGAGGAAAACAAAATGATTTTAAAGCAATTAAAGAAAGCAAACGCATCATTGACTCAAGAACTAAAGGAGTGCAGAACTAACCTTGATGAGACTGGTAGGGCTCTAGGGGAGGCTACTAGTTGTCAGGATAGTTGTTTGATTGCACTTCAGAACAAACAGAATGAGTTTAAGAAGTACATAGCCTTTAATGACCAGACGATTGATTATGAAATTCTTCAAACAAAGTTAAATGAAACTCTAGGACTATTAGCTCGTAAAGACATTTACATAAAAGAAGGTTTAAAAACTAAAGCCTATGAAATTTCAGTTGTCAATCAAAAACACGATGAGTTAGTAAAAAGGAGTCTTTTAACAAAGTCACAATTTGAAGGTCAACTAAAAGAGAAAACCAAAGTCATTTCGGATTTAAAGGTTAAGGAAGAGAAAGATATTGACAAGATGATTGAAATGGACAAACAATTAAAGTTTTTGAATGAAATTGTTTATACTCGTAATCAGTCAATTCAGACCATTCATATGTTAGCACCTAAATGCTCGACATATAATGGTAGACCAACCTTTGCTAATCCAATGTACCTCAAGAAAGCTCAATCTGATACGCCCTGTTTGTATGAGATCCCGTATATACTCGATCATTGCATGACATATTTCCCCCTAATAGAGGAAGAGACCCATGTATCTCTTGCTAAACAATGAGAGTAGATGAAAATTGAAATAAAGATTAAGTTAAACAAAAGATTACAACAAAACAACAATAGTCTTTATGAAATTTTCAAGCACCCTTACTGGAGTATCTTTATCAGTTGGAACGCGCAAAAGAAGTTAGAAAACAATGATAGAGAAAACCGTTTGTTAGAACCCAAACAAACATTCTAAATAATGTTGCCTTCTACCCGTTTCAAAATCCATTATAAAAAGTTAGACAGGTTTTTTAACGACAATGACTATTTAACATCAATCAAATTTAGAGAAATTTTGAACAAGCTTGGTTTAAAACAAACTAGTGAATATTTTTGGGTGTGCCAACTACAAAAGAATGGAAGTTTTGATATAAAAAACCTTATTATGCCTTCTTTCCATAAAAACTCAAAATGATAGTTTTCGATTTGAACATGAACTTAAAACAAAAATGCATGAAGATTATGAGTACGTTAAATCCCTTGAATAAGAGGTTGACGAACTTGAATCTGAAAAGGCTGATTTTTCAAACATATATGATCTACTTCTCAAAGAGTATGTGTCCTAAAGGATGTTACATGTTCATATTTGCATTCTCTGTCTGATTTAAATGCTTATGCTGAATTACAATGCATGTATCTTCATAAAGTCAAAGAATGTGAATGTCTTGCACAAAAGCTTTCGAAACAAACTGAATCTGTTAACAAAGAAGTTCATAATAAGCTTTTAAAGAGTTTTGCTAAACTTGAAAACCACTCGATTTCTCTTGAACTTGCTTTACAACAATGTAAAGAACAAATGAAAAACAACTCAGTTTGCAAAGAAAACGGATCAAATGTATTTCGAAAAGAACGTGAACAATATCATGAAATACATGATTTGAAAGCTCAAATGCAAGACAAGAACATAGCCATCGGTGAGTTAAAGAAACTCATTGAGAAATGCAAAGGAAAGTCTGTAGAAACTCAGTTTAATAAACCATATGTGGTTCGACAACCAAATGCTCAACGGATTCCAAAACCATCAGTTTTAGGAAAACCGACTCCTTTTTCAAATTCTCCTTAAATGAGAAGTTTTCAAATGAAACAGTCGGTTAATAAAACTAATGTGGTCCGTATGGTTTTTAAACAAGCCTCAACAGAATTTGCCTCAGAATAGAAAACGAACGAAATACACTTCGAATGTCTTAAACCAGGAATGTAAAGAATGGCCACTACCACACCACAAAATAGAGAACCGTATTCCGTCATGCTCTAGGAATAATAATCCACACGGACTAAAATCTTTAGGATAAATCACACTACTAGTGTTACAGACCACAGCTTAAGTGCTATCAATTAAAATACGGTCATGCCAAACAATAGTCAAGTGAAGTTTAAAAAGAAAGGAATAGAAGACATCTAGGATTTCTAGTATTACTAAGAAAACAAAGTCTGTAACACGCTGTAATGACAGTTCAAATCCAGAACTTCAAATGTGAATGCAGTTAGTGCTGATGTGGAAAATGAAGTTTAACATTCAATCATGATTGCTTTGTGTTTCTAGATACTAAATGACGATGAATGCTAATAACTAAAAAGCCAATGTAGTGCCTAATAGTGGCTAGTAAACCCAAGAGAAAAAAAAAAAACACATCTGTTGCAACACCCCAAAAGAAAACAGTTGTCATAGATACTACTATTACATAAATCCAAGAGTTACTATAAGGATGTTGTAATGGGAATACAAATCAGGAATGGAAATGGTGGATAGCTAAGATATTGTCCATACAGGTATAAACATGAGACACAAAAGCCTCTTACGACTAAAAAGATATGAGGCTAAATCAGGAAAGAGGATGTATCTAACAAGTATTAGTCACAATAGAAATTGTCTCTAGGATTACATAATGTCATTGAAGAATATCAAATTCCTTAGGAAATATATGTCCAATGTTTCCATCGTCCTCATAATTCTCTTTCAGATTGTACAACTATCCTCATCATTGTTGAACTCTAGATGCACAAAGCACATGACTGGGCAATCATTAAGCTGTTGTCAATTTTGATGGAGAAATATCTGGGTATTGTTTGTTTTGGAAATGATCAATTTGTCCAATTCATGTTTATGGAGATCTGAATCAAGAAAATGTCGGCGATCGAAACGTTTATTACGTCAAAGTGCCTCAATCACAATCTTTTCTCGTTGTCAATCTGTGATGTGCGGATTTGAGGTGCTTTTAGGAATCATCTGACTTGTTTTATGAGAAGATCATTCTGGAAATGATTTACTAACTGGTAATCGTGGAACTGATCTCCAAACCATTTCTCATCAAGAAACAAACTTCATCAACTCCGATCAATTTCATAGTTAAAGCTCCACCAACTCAGCATGGTTATAGGCACGAAACTTTCTCCATACTTAACTTCGATTACATCACCTTACTCTCAAAGAAATAAATTGTGAACAGCTTACCTAAGTTGAATATGTCAGCGGATCAACTTTGACCATCTTGTAGAAATGAGTAAAGCAAAAAGAAGCTCAATAAGTGCAAAAGTGATCCAAGTTCCAAATGAAGGCTGCATTAGCTCACATGACTAATGATGAGGTCCAATGCGGGATTGCAAGCATAATGGAAGAAATATAATGCTGGTGATTGTCGATGACCTATTCAAGATACACATGGATTCTTTTCAATGATCCTAAAGATGAAACACCAGAAGTTCTCAAAGACTTTTCTCCAACGATGATCAACGAAACATCAAGCTCAAGTTATTAAGTGTCCGTACTGACAGAAAAGGCAATAGAGTTCTTGAACAAGACACTCCATGCATATTTTAAAGAAGAAGGAATTAAACATCAAACTTCGACTCCTCAAACACCTGAACAGAACGGCGTTGTCATATAGACAAAACCGCACTCTTGTTAAGGCTGCCTCGAACAATGCCTCATCACTTCTAAGCTTCCAGTTCATCAATTTTGGGCTAAGCAGTTTTTTTTTTATTTTATTTTTTTTTTTTGCAAACCGAATGCTATAACTCAGAACAGATCAATCATCATATCAACTCATTGAAAGACGGTGGATCACATCATTAATTGACAAGAAACCTTCAAAAAAACCTCTACACCTCTAGTTGCATTGTTACATAACAAGAGATGGGAGAAAATTGGATAAGATGAAAGAAAAGGTAGCCATGTGTCAAGTGGTGGATATTCTACTCAGTCGAAAGGATATCGTGTTTACAACAAGAGAACACACTTAATAGTTGAGTCCATTCATATCAAGTTTGATGAAATCAATGTTTAAATGTTGTCTGATCACAACAGTTCATACCTCGCACCACAACGACAAGAGATGCCTGTTGAAAATGTCTCTTCAGGCCTCGTTCCTCAAGGACAAAAGGCGTCATATTATGACAACTCTGACCTTGTGCCCCCAAGACAAAATGTTGTTCCTACAGTAAGAGAAGCACATATTCGTCACAACAATAGTTGGAATTTCTCTATCATCCTTAACTTGAACTAAAACACAAATCCAACACATGGTCAAGCTGAGGAAAACAACAATGATCAAGCACCGAATGCATCGTCTCAAGAAGATGAATTTATCAATCCTTTTTGTACTCGGGTACAAGAAATTGGTGAGTCTTCCTCACACAACATTGATAATACCGATGTGCATTCATTTCAACCACAAAGTCCCTATCACCGAAGACCAGAGATCACCATTGAACAGTTTATGGAAATCCAACCTTGCCGTTTCAAACAAGATGACAACTTGCCATAGATCCTAAAAGTTATGTCGCGCTCACAATTAAGTATTGCTAACCGAAGAACCTAAAGGAATGCAATTGGCTGATTCTGCATGGATCGAAGCAATGCAGGATGAACTCATCATTCGACAAACTAAAAGTCTAGAACGTAGTCGAAAAACCATTGGCAATGATTTTTAAAAAAAATAAAGCTAAAGTAGTTATGGAAGAACAAGAAGGATGAAGATCAGACTGTAATTCGCAACAAAGCACGACTTGTAGCTAAAGGTTATGCTCAGGAAGAGGGTATTGATTTTGAAGAATTATTTGCACCAGTTGCTCACTTGGAAGCAGTTCGGATTTTCGTTACCCACGCAGTACACAAGTCTTTTCCGATATATCAGATAGACGTGAAAACGGCATTTCTTAATGACCACTGAACCGAGGAGTTATAGTTGCTCAGCCTAGAAGGGTCGTTATCCTAGATCATCCGGAAAAAGTCTACCTTCTTAGGAAAGCTTTGTATAGATTGAAGCAAGCTCCAAGAGCCTAGTATGATGAACTTTCCAACTTCCTGATGTCCAAAGGCTTTACTAAAGTATAATATACCCAACTTATATTCAAGATAAGCATACGGGAGATATTCTACTTGTGCAAATTTATGTTGATGACATAATTTTTGGGTCTACAAACCCTAAATATTCAAAAAGATTTGAAAAGTTAATGCATAGTAGGTTTGAAATGTCCTTAATGGGGGAGATGAAGTTCTTTTTAGGACTACAGATCCACCAGTCCCCAAAAGGTATTTTTATCAATCAGGCCAAGTACGCTTTAGAAATTCTAAAAAAGCATAATATGGACAATTGTCACACTATAGGTACACCATATGGCTACAAAACCCAATACTAAGATATAGATTTGAGGGCGAACCCGTAACCAAATTTGATTACCAATAGTAATATCTGGTCACTCATGTAACTTGACATCTAGTAGACCAAGACTTAGTGCAAGCATATGCTATTGTATCACGTTATCGAAGCATGACCAACACAAAAGCACCTCAAGGAGGTGTAACAAGAATCTTTAAAAACCTAAAGGTACCAATAACATAGTCCTGGTATCCAAAGATTCTTGCTTTGAACTAACAGCATTTTCATGACGCTAAATCATAGTTGATGCCTTGAACTCGGAAAAACACTTCTGGAGGATATAGTTTCCTTGGGATAAGCAAGTACGTTGGATGTCAAATGAAACAAAACCGCACCTGACAATGTCTTCATCAGATGCAGAGTAATGTGGCGTTATCTGCAATTTGTCTCAGTAATGTGGATAGAGGAACACAGTCTTCAGATTATGGCTTCAACTACAACAAAATACCGTTGTATTGCGACTCCTCAGTCAGCTCATATGCAATATCAAGCAACCCCGTACAACTTCCGAACAAAGCACATCCCATACTCGTTATCATTCATAAAGAACAGGTTGAATAATGGAAAATTGAATTATATTTTGTCAGAACTGAATAACAATTAGCTGACATGTTTACGAAAGCCCTTCTTGAGGATCGGTTTAAGTATCTTGTCAGAAGGATTGGTATGAGATGTTTGACTCCAGCTGATCTGGAGGTTCTAACAAATGAGACTGCTTGATATCATCATCAAACATAACCATGTATATATTTTTGAGAAAAGCAAAATACAAAAATATAAAACTTCAAAAAGAAAATACAAATTCAGAAAAACAAAAAATTTCTAAAAAGATTCTTCTCGACATGTCTCTTGGAATCGATAACATTTACATGCTTAGAAATGTCGATTAACATTGACACGGGTGTGTAAATGAAGTTCGAGCGAGAGTTGCAAATAGTTTCAAAACATGTCATTTCTAATTTTCCACATGGCTTATGTGCAAATATCAGTACATAACCCGAACTTTAAATAAAGGAAGGTTTATAACTTATCCTCACAACGAGAAAATTAACGTTTCTCGGTCTTGAGTTGTTCTTACAAGACATTCAATGTTTTTAGCTCAAGAAAAAGGATAGTGTACGTTTCAGTGCGCTTACCCTTAGCGTTAGAAGAGAAGTCCTCTAACATTTGGTTTTTCAAAAAGTTGAACACAATTTTTCAAGAATTTCTCGATGACAATTCATAATCTTTCAAAATTGTGTGTTCAACACTCCATCCCTCACAATGTTTTCAAAAGACAACAATTTTTCAATTGGTCCTATTTTTGAGGGGGAGTTTTTCGAAAAACAAAGTTTTAATGTTTTTGGATACATCAACAACGACAATTCTTATGTATTCAAAACATTATCAAAATGTTCCAAACCATTCATGCTAATAATATTTTCTCCCACAGAATTTTCAAGACATATTTTAATCACAAGGTATTTCAAAAACTAAGTGTTTATTATTTAAAATAAGGGGAGAAAATGTAATTAAAATATGATCTATTCGACTCAATGTGCTGAACAGAAAGAAAAGGTTTTATGGTTCGATCTTATACCCAACAACATCTTAATTTCACGACGATTCTGAAGTCATAAGGTGGTTAGGTTAGGAATCAATCCTATGATCCAACCAGAACCTCGGAAGGATCAAACCCAAGGATAATCCAAAGTTAGAAATAGCAGTCCTTAGGTATGATTGGAGATGAATGTATATGGGAATAATGCCGACTAAGATTGAGCTAACACTAGAACAATCACAACAAGGTGTTAGTAATGACGTCTTGGTAAGCATTGAAGGCGTTGAAGAATGAAAAAGAAATGTATGGATAAAGGGTGTAAACAAAGAAGCCCTCCACATAACTTAAGGTAGAAACTGGGCCAATACATAATCTATCAGACCCAGTGATGCAATGGACAACACTTCCCAACCATTCGAGTTTCTCTTAAAAGAAACTTGTCTCATTTGTCACGGAGATACACACGTTATCTATTGACATCTCACTCCGAGATCGTTGATATTGAACAGGTGGCAATCTGCTCAAGCCTCCGAGTACTAAAACCAAAATGCACTAATCGAGTCTAGAGCCAAGAGATCAATCTAAATCTTGATAGGACACATTCCATTTCAAACACTTGTTGAACATCATCAAGTTCACAAGCTGTTAACAAGAGTCCTACGCAATATCATTGTGATATTTGCCAGAACATCTGAGTGATACTTATGTATTCACAATGAAGATGGAAATCCTGCTTGAGTCAGCATCAAACAAGCTCTTGGTAGGTGACTTGCGAGATTCTATATGAATTAAACTTGTGACAACTGGATATCGATTTGGTCTAGTAAATGAATTGATGGTTGATGAAATTTGATAAAAAGATTAAAACTCCCGATGTGTTACAAAAATACTTTTACAAGTAACACGTCGATTGTTTTTCAAATCAATTTTCTTGATTATCACTAACGTAAACCTGCAGGTTAAAACGGTGGTGACGGTATCCCAATCAACCAAAGTCGATTCATTATCACATGTTCAGGCTCATTCTACAAAGACAATCTATCATGAAAGCTCAAGATTTAAAGATAAAGACTTTCGCTAACTCTGATCTGAAGATTTCAAGATGAGGCATAGTATGAGAATGTTGGTCAAAGACTCAATGTAACACCCCCAAATTGGGTCGCAGCGGAATAAGGGTCCGGGGCGTGTTACTTCTTAGATCAATAACACAAGATATATATAGAACGACCAAAAAGTCATTTGAAAACGATACATTGGATTTAACAAAGTAATTGTTACATAAGCCCGAAGCTTAACTTGTTCACTTGATCAAAATACAAAGATTTTCCGCCCATAACAGATAACAAAATGAAATGCGACAAAATCTTTAATGCATGACATCCAAATCAAAACCACCAATGTATCCATTGCACCTCGTGCCTATTGATCCCCTGAAAAACATTGCTTTAAAACGTCAACAATAATGTTGATGAATTCATAGGTTTGATAAATCATATATTGTAGGACCACAAGATTTCCCAAGTGTATGATAATGCAACAGATGCAGACATCATATAAATGTAATTACGTTGCTCTAAGCTCATGACACTGAAGCTTGACGTGTATGAATACCAAATTAATGGCCTACATTGCCCGTGGTGATGTTCTAACCCGCAACATCCTATATTCGACATGGTATACGTTCGTTTGCCCAGTGATAGCTAATCACCCGAACGGGGTTGTCAAACCCAATAGATCTATTCATAACATTCGCGCTCACAGTCCAGTAATTGACAGTTCATGATAATGGGCTCAGATATGGGTTATCGCTACTTAGGCAACACGTAATCATAACATGAAACTTAACCACTTGTGTCCAATTGTAAAGCATTGCATGTTTTTCACCCCAAAAACTTTATAAAACAAAAACATGTAAAACGTGGGGCTATGAACTCACCTTGAGTTCTGATAATCCAAATATCACAGATAACTCGTCACGCAAATCGTCAGATGCAACCTATTTAATTTAAGGTCGTATAAGTACTAATCACATTGAGTAATCTCTACCATGCATAAGTCTATTTAGCTAATCACCATCTAATTGTTTGAGTGAAAACATATTTATAATTGTAAAACATTTATAAATATCTGAATAATGTAATTATAGTTATTCCTGGTAGGGTATTAGTTACTCCTGGTAGTGTTGTAGTTACTCCTGGTAGTGTTGTAGTTACTACTGGTAGTGTTGTAGTTACTCACCATCTAATGTTTGAGTGAAAACCTATTTATAATTGTAAACCATCTATAAATATCTGATATAATGTAATAATAGATATCCTGGTGAGGGTATTAGTTTACTCTTGTAGTGTTTAGTTAACTACTGATTAGTGTTTGTAGTTACTCCTGGTAGTGGTTGTAGTTACAACAGGTATGTTGTATTACTACTGGTAATTTGTGTTACTCCCTGTAGTGTTGTAGTTTACTACTGGGTAGTGTTTGTAGTTTACTCCTGGTAGTGTTGTAGTTACTACTGGTAGTATATTAGTTACTCCTGGTAGTTATAGTTACTCCTGGTAGTTATAGTTTATTTTCTAAGTCTGACCCGACTATAATGACCCACTAAATCACATTTTCATGACTCGGGTTCTAAAGAGAATTTATGCGAAACGATATTTTGAACAACTTTCTAGTTCTGTCCGAGACCCGAAACTCGACCGAAATGGGCGAAAAAGCACTCGCATCAGATCTGATGCAGTGTATTAATTACCAAAAAGCCAGATTTTGCCCCCGCCTTACGACCCGTTATCACTCGCTTTTAGACTTAAAGAACCTCGCGGGGAAGTAAAACGACATTCCGAACGACTTTCATGTTTCGGCCGAAGGCCGAAACGGACTCGAAAGTGCCGCAAATACCATCTTAAAATCCTGACAGAAACCACTAACTTAACAAATGCTGGATTTTTATACCTCGAATATATACCTCGTTTTCGCTCTAACTTTTTCGTTATAAATCCGTTTTTGACAAGTTTCTTACCTTTTCGGAATCGTCGTGAATCATACTACTTTATAAAATATAACTAAGTGTTAAATAAACGAATTTTGTGACATGAATCTTTAGTGTACCTTAGTTGAATCCATTTTTTAACCCTTCGCTTTTATACCTTACACTTTTTGTAGTTAATCATTTTTACACCAACATAATATGGGTAATATACTTCTCATCCTTTTAACATGATAGAGACATAGGCATGTCATCATCGTCAAGGTCGGGTGTTGGTTGTTTAGCACGAGATTAGAGTTCTTTGTACTGAGCATCCATGTTTATGGTCATGGCATCCATTCGGGGCATAATTTTGTCAGTATGAGTATTACTGCTACCTTCATCGGCGAAAGCAACAATTTTCTTAAGAGATGATTTGGTTTTTTGATTTTTAGCCCAATTGAGCTTGAGCAAGACTTTATCTTTGAGAAGCTGATAAACTTTATTTGGTGTTTTGTAGAGAAAAATACCACCAGCTGTGGCATTTAGAACTTCTTAGGTTATTTCGCTGAGACGATGATAAAAGATTTTGATGATATTGCCTTTGGACAGATTATGACCATGGCAGTTTCGGAGCATTTCTTTCATACGAAGCCAAGCATCTATTAGAGATTCGTTTTCATGTTGAGAAAAGGCTCGGATTTCTTCGAGGGGTCGATCGAAAAGAGCTAGGGGAAAGAATCGGCTAATGAAAGCGGTTTAAAGTTCATCCTACGTTTCGATAGTTCCTTCGTTGAGTTCGTCCAACCATGTTTTTGCTTCTCAAGTTAGTGATAAGGGGAACATCATCAGGCGGACATCTTTATTTTCGGTATCTCTGTATTTAAACATATCACGGATTTTGAGGAATTCATGAATGTGTTTATGAGGATCAGTTTTGGTTCTGCCATTAAATTGGTTTCCTTTGACAAGGGTCAAGTGGTTACCTTTAATAGCAAATTCGTTTGTGGTTTCGAGAATAGTGATTGCGGAACCGGGAGTCGGAACCCATGGGTTCAACATCCATGAATCATAATTTCTCAAAGAAATCAAGAAAGTGACTGAAGTAATTGATGTTAAGAATTGGCGGATAGACAATTCTTGGGTGTTGAGGTGGATTGTTTCTTTGATCGTATGGAACTCTTCTGTTTCGTCGACAAAGTCTTTGATTCAGAGTGCGTTCAGGCTCGGGTAAAGGTTCAACAAGTTCAGAATTGGAAGCACGTGTATGCATCCAAAGGAGAAATTCTGTTTGGGTTAGTTGTGCCCAGAAAACTGTCACGGCGATTTTAAATAAAAGATGGGAGTTAAGTGATCTTTCCAGAGTTGACTATATAATAGCTTAAAAATCCCCTCTGGCTGCGCGGCCAAAAAATTTTGATGTGTTTCAAAAGTTTAAGATTTGAGTCGATGAATCCCGAAGAAGTATCCGATATTTAATTTGTATTCGATGACGCGAAACTCACACATAGAGAGTTATAGCAAGTATAACAAACAACTCACGTATTAGTTATACTTTTTAGGTACAAGACCATGTCATCACACAGGGATTTGAGTAGTATTTAAATAATCAGAAAAACAGACTTTAATAATTTTGTAAATAACTTTTTTAGCAGCTGATAATAAAACGATTACTCGCGATAGTTGAAAATTGTAAGTGTGTTGATAAGTTGTTGCAATGACAGAATTAGAACGGTCAGGAGGTTATCGCTACTTAGGCAAAACTTCGTAAGAATGGTGTGTCATTATATGATCTATATAAAAGGGCATACTTTGTTGTATAGACGTCAGAACTAATGTATATTCGTCAGTCAAACTTAACTAATAGATTATAGTTTCAAGACTTATATTTAGTTAACTAGACCAAATGTGTCACTCAAATAATCCAGTTTCTAATATATCAAAGCTTATTTTGTTTATCAGTTTACGAAAGTGGATTTCTCGACACAGACGTTAAAGATCATAGACAAATCTTTAAAACAACATAGACCATAACGGGTCTTTCGACCTATACCGATATGATTATATAATCTAAGATTGATAAGCAAAACCGATAAGATAGGATATAATAGGATTGCAACATAAGCTTGAGATTAAAGAGATCACGATCATACCAACCACTTATTCATTATCATAACATCACCGAGTAGTCATGAGAGATTTAGCCTCTCATGGCTAAGTGGTTCATAACATAGCTTGATTCAACAATAAACTTCATTATTTCATTAAACTAGTATGATGATCTTCTTTGTTCTTGTTTATTTGATCTTGAATCTCCAAAAGGGTATGGTGTTTATGATTGGTGGATGATTTGGGAAGGATTGGATGAGGTATGTGTGAAGATGAGATGAATGGAATGATTTTAGATATTGAGATGGATTGGGATGAATGATTTGGAGTGAAAATTCGTCCACTATTTATAGGCTGAGTGAGGGGTGAAAGTGCGGCGCACAAAGTTATTTGTGCGGCGTACTTGGTGATTAAATGCGAGGGAATTAAATGTTTAGTGGAGAAGTGCGGCGCACAAGAGAATATGTGCGGCGTACTTGGGGTATTAATGCAGTAGCATTTAAGGCTTCATTTATTCTTTGTAGTCAGATGGGAAGTGCGGCGCACAAAGGAAATTGTGCGGCGTACTTGTTGAGTTAATGCGTAATTTGACTAAGTCTTTAATTCCATTGACTTGAGAGGAAGTGCGGCGCACAAGGGATAAGTGCGGCGCACATTTGCACTTTAGAGCTTGATCTTTATCTTTTCTTGTATATTGTTTTCCTTAGTGTATAAATACTCGATCTTTGTTGTGTTTGAGCTCGGAATATCTTCAAGTGAACCTGCACATATTTCATGCTATTAAGTATCGAAAGTTCACGAGAAATGATTAAATATATACAAATAACGCCACCGAAAACATGTATAATTTGGGCGTTATCAAATCCCTCCACACTTAGCTGTTGCTTGCCCTCAAGCAATCAAAGCGAGAAAATAAAATCATTTATCGTGACGTGGAGAAAATTTGGATTTTACAAGTGTTTACAGGTTTAGATAACTTTTCAGGCATTGACATATAACTAAGCACCTCACATAGGGAATGTGTTTGATTTAGAATTCACTCAGTTCACTCAGATAGGGTTTTATATATATTTTTGTGAAGACACTCAATTTGCACAGACATAATCTAGACAGCTACCATAGGCTTGTACTTGACACATAAACCTGACCGAAGGGCGGAACTTGATACTGAAGCGGGAGCATATACTAATCTTCATGTGCCGGAACTTAAGCCTTTATTTCTTTGAACTACTATATATATTACACATTTTTTTCATTTTCACACACACACACACACACACACACACACACACTTATATATATATGATAGATATATAATCAGATATATATATATAGATATATAGAAAAAATAGATATATTGCCATAAAGATCCACATATATAATAACTAAAGCTTGCACAGAACTTCCACTTTTAACTTTAACTTCTTACGTAGGGTATTTTAGGTACAAAGCCTAAAGGAGTGCTTACAAGAACAGAAAACTTGCGGGATTCCAAACATAAGATTAAACATAAGCTTTGTCTAGTAAATGATCGCAACACATGTTCTAGAGCTTCTAAATTACAGCTCACTCATAATAATTAATCAACCAATACCATTGATCCAAAAAGGTGACAAAACCACATATACACTCCATAACGATGGAATAGATACATATGATTGCTCATTTCTTAACTCAAACAAGCTAAAGGCATCAATTATCTTGGTACCAAAGGTGGGTAAATCATAGTTTCTTGTTTTCTGTTACAATAAAGAGACGGATGGTGCATGCTTTTGCAAATGTAACAATAATAAAGGGTCCGGGTTCTAACAGTTTAAGGAAATAATAACTTCAAGACACGAGCATCTAAATGACATGTACATAAAGATAATAAATGAAAATTAAGCGTGTAACCTCCTAAAAACGTGAGAAAAGGGTATAGCTCGAACTAAAAACAACGCAAACCCTAATATTTTTTTACCCTTCTCGTATACAAATCCAATAAAAAAAAAACCTAAACCATACAACAACTTGTACCCCCTTTATGATCTCAAACCCGTGTACTGATGACTCCTTGCAACGTCGTCCAACTTCACCAATTAAAAAGAAGAACACAATAACCTTATGTAGGTTTTCTTAAATACCTAGGCGTAATATGGCGAGTGACTGTGTATTGTGTTTTGTTGTGATTGGGTCAAAGACCCAGGATACAAGGTTAAAGCCCAAGAGTGAAAGAGTGGAGTATAAACATGTTGTGTTGTATCAGCTGTGTTTTTTCTTCTTGAGTTTTGAAAGACTAGGCACTGCTTTATATACTTGAAATAACATGTAGCATAGTATCCCATTCTTGAGTTCACGTTTAATGTTAATCCATATAAGGCAAGGGATCTTTAGGATTTATAAATGATTAAGGTACAGGAGATTAAAGGTGAATACTGTAGGTTGGCGTGGGGAAAGCAGAAGCAAAAGAAAGAAACACAGCCATAATAATCGTGGGTTTTAAGAATTTATACAAAGAAAGGATGTGGGCTTTGCACAATGGATATAAGAGTTATATTAAGAATGTACTTTGTATGTCTTTTATCCTTTATTGAATATTACTAACTTGGAAAAGAAAAAGGTGTACACGAAAATCTTTTAGCTGTTAGGGGAATTCATAAGTTTATAAATTATCTTCGTAAAAATAATATAACACTTGTTTGACGTAAACTTTTATTTGTTTGATGTCGGTTTACGTTGATTGTTTATTTTTAGTTTACACGATTTAACTAAACGGTTGAAATTAAAAGTAAACGCGTAAAAGCTTAAAATGAATAGTCGAATATTTATTGACGTAAAATGATCCGAAATGTAAATTGTTACAGTCTCCCCGTGTTAAAAGAATTGCGTCCCGCAATTCAGTTCGAGTTACCTTTCGGAATAGTGTTGATGAAGAGGTGTATATACTTGTCTTAATCCTCCTAATACGTGCTAAGTCAATTTGCTATCTTAAGGTGGAATCACATTGGTACGGGTCTCAATTTCCTTGATGACGGTTGAACTTGTCGACGGGTTGTCCTTCGAGAATAAAAATAGAAAATTTGATTCCTGATAAAAGTTTTACGGTGACTACTTCTCAACATGGCATGGTACTTTCCTGAATTATACATAGTTGATCAAGCTATGTATATTTGAGGGCTAACGATGCTATGCTCATTTTTGTCAAAATAGTGTCACGATTTCATAATATTTGTGATAGTAGCTTGCATATATAAATAGTGATTTAAAGTAAATTAGACAGAATTTTCACAAAATATTGATTTGATAGATAATCTGAAATTGTTCGTACAATACAATGGAAATTTTTAATAGAAAATACAACGAGAACTTTTTGAGGAGATAGAGTCTAAGCATTGATATCGTCTTCCATGTTGTTAATGTCTTGATCGGTTTCTCCTCCTCCTAAGGCATACACCATTCCATGTGCTTCAGTACCTCCAGCTTGGTTTCCATGGTTTCTATGGTTTCGGTTCTTTAACTCCGGGCAATCACTCCTATAGTGCCCTTGATTCCCACATTCATAGCAAGTGATAGTTCTTTGGTTGTTAGCATTAATGGGATGCCAAAAATCCTTTGTCAAATGACCGACTTTCTTGCAGTTGGTGCACTTGGGTGCACACTCTCCATCATGGTGATAGTTGCATTTAGGGCACAAAGGTTTAGATCCTCCGTACGGTTTCTTCTCCCCAGACCCTACATCATAAGCTTGAACTACATTTTGTTTCTTGAGAAGTTGTTGTTGAGCCTGGTTGTTGTTATCGAGTTTTCTCTTGTTCTCAGCTTGCCTTTCCGCATAAGTTTGGAGTTTCTGATCCATCAAGTCGTTGGCCAACTCGATAGCATCATCAAGAGTCTTGGGTCTTGCGGACATAACATTTCCATGAATGTTATCGGGAAGTCCACTGATGTACTTGTCGACCTTCTCGGTCTCATTAGAAAGGAATTTAGTGCACATCAAGGCCAATTCTTAGAAACGCTGAGTGTAACCTCCAACATCGTTTCCTTTGACCTTCAAGTTCGATAGTTCAATTTCAAGTTTCTTGATTTCACCTTTTGGACAGTATTTGTCCGGCAACTTCTTTTTGAGGATTTCCTAAGTCATAGCATAAGCAGCATCATGACCTAAGGTTCTCACATGACCATTCCACCAGGTTAGTGCAACGCCTAGTAGAGTGCAGATAGCGAATTTCACTTGATTGTCAATAGCATAACCGCTGATGTGGAATACTGATTCTATCTTCTCGAACCATCGAGACAAGCCAACAACTCCTTTAGTTCCCTTAAAGTTCAAGGGTTGGCATTTCAAGATGTCGGTGTAGGAACAAACGGGCCTTCCAGGTCCTCCACCCGAATTTTGGCTTCTGTCATCATGAGTGTTGGTAGAGTTTCTTTGTAGTGCCTGGTCGATCATGGCTTGAACAGTTTTTGGAGTCATGATGGTAGTGTCTCCTTGTCTTGTTACAGGCATGATTCTTCAAAATTAGAGGAGTAATGAAAAAATTAGTTTAGTTCTCTAATTCGTGCTCCAAAGATGAAATGTTGTGAGATGCTATGTTAATGTCTTGTAAGATTCTTTGGACCATTGTGTTATTCGTAATGTTTTGAGAAATGTTCTAGTATTTATATAAATAATTCTTATATAAATGTAAGATATACGTAAGGAAATGTAAGTATCTCTCTCTCTCTCTCTCTCTCTCTCTCTCTTTATATATATATATATATATATAAGCACGTATTAACCTATGTAAGCACTTAGTATAACCCACTAATGCTAAAATGGTGCATGTCATGTAAGCATGTATACTATATGCAAACTAGTAATGTATGTATGTCCCTTGAAAAATTTTATATGGTGCAATGTTTGAAAATAGTTATAGTCTAGGTAAAATATGCAACCTAGTTCTCTATAGCATGGCTCTGATACCAATCTGTAACACCCACAAAATGGGTCACAACGAAAATGATGTTCTGGGGGAATTACTTCATAATACCATTGCACAAGTCATGAAAGAATGACCTCTAAGTGTCATTTGAACAGTAAATTTTCCACATTCTGCACAAACATCATTCGCATTCGGAAGTTCTGGAGTTTTGAAGGTCCTTACACGCAGTTACAGAATTTTGTTTTTCTTAGAAATACTAGAAATCTATTATGGTATTCTACATTCCTTCTTTGTAAACTTCACTAGACTATTGTTTGGCACGACCTTTTTTACACTGATAGTCTTAAGCTGTGGTTGCCTAACATAGTACTGTGAATTACTCCTGAAGATTTAGACATTCGTGAGGATTAGTATTCCTAGAAGCATGAGGCAACTGTGGTGTTTAGTCTTTGTTATGTGGTGGGAGGCAAATTTCTAAACATTCCTGTTTAAGCACATTGTGTTTCGAATCGCTTGGTTTGTATTTGAGGCAAACTCTGTCTTGAGATGACTGGTTAAAATAAACATCACGAACATTGTTGTATTAACCGAATGTTTTTGTTTGAAAAACCTCTATTTTAGGAGAATTTTGAAAAAAAAGGAGTCGGTTTTCTAAAACTGATGGTTTTGGATATCCGTTTGAAGGCATTTGGTTGTCGAACAACAAGATGGTTTATCAAAACTGAGTTTAACAGACTTTCTTTGTTTACCAGGAATGAGTTTCTGTAAACTCATTAATCACATGTTCTTGTCTTGATTTGAGCTTTCAAATCTTGTATTTCATGATATTGTTCAGTTCTTTCCGAAATACATTGAAAGCATTTCTTTGCAAAATGGGTTGTTTTCATTGTTCTTTACAATGTTGCTAAAGAAAGTTCAAAGAAATGAATGTTTTCATGTTTAGCCAAACTTTTATAAAAATTATTATGACCTTCTTTGATTAACAGTTATTAGTTTGTTTCGAAAAGCTTTTGTGCAAGACATTACAATTCTTTGGATTTATGAAGATACAGCATTGTAATTCAGTATTGCATTTAAATCAGACCTAGAATGCAAATATGAACAATGTAACATCTTTAGACACACCTCTTCTGAGATAAGTAGATCATATATGTTGTGAAAATCAGCCTTTTCTGATTCAAGTTCGTCAAGCTCCGTTTTCAAGGGAAATAACGTACTCAAATCGTCATTCATTTCTCTTTTTAGTTCATGAATAAAACATATGATGTTCTAGTATTGTTGTGTCTGAAAGAGGCATTAATGAGAGTTTGATCAAAACTTCACATACTCTTGGAGTTGGTTAGGAAATGCATACTAGTATGATTAGAACAAGTTTGTTGACAAATTGTTCTAAAATGATTGAAGTTATTTGTCATTTCGTTATATAGTAGTTTACTTTTACTAATGGATCTTAGACGTGGGTTGAAATCCATGTTTTTAGCAATGTTAGGCTTGTCCTAACAAAGGTTTTTCTCCCCATTGTTTCCTAACTTCTTTAGCGCGTTCCAACTGATCAAGATAGGCTTTGGATGGGGGTTTGAAAGTTTCATGAAAGACTGACTCTAGAATATAACTATAATTCCTGCATACAATAATCACGTCTATAAATAAGATCAGCAGATTCTATATCTGTCAGCAGGAATGAGAACATGACCAGCAGGAACATAATCAGCAGGAACGGCTTCTAAGTCTTCGAGCATAAACTCTATAATATTTTTAGCAGAAACACTACTTTAATGCCATCAGCAGAAACGAACATCTCTAACAGCAGAAATGACACTTAGTCGTTTTCAATAATTCCCAACAAAGTATATTAAAATGATAATAAACACTAATCAAGCCATACCTAACCAAGAAATCACACCAGTAATCACTAGAGAGGCAAATCGCAACGGAGGGATGCGTTTTGAGTTGAGAGAGAAAGATAGATGTTTGACAAAAAAAATTATGACTTTAACCAAGTCAAAACGCAAGGGGGGTTTTATACCTAGGATAAACTTTCTTCTATTGGCAGAATTGGCCCCTCCTTTTCTTATTTCTTTTCTTTTAAGGTTTAATAGCTACTAAGGGATTGATGAAATTACATAAGAGGCACAATTGGTCCTTTATATTTTATAAGCCTAGGATTCAATTAGCAAATAGCACATAAGACCCTATACTTGCATATTACTGACACATTTGGCCCTTGTTGAGTTAACTCAAGTTTAACTCCCCTTTAAACCATAACCCCTTTAGTTATCCACCCTATCTCAATGATGTATAGAATGTGTTAAACATGCCCGTTAGATGCCATAAATTTAAACAATACTCTCCCCCTCAATCAATGACCCGTTTTCTATTTAAAGAGCTGTAGTCGTTGATTGAGTGTCAAATTAATGAAATTCAAGTCCGAGTGATTTTCAACAATAAGATTAAACCAACATGTGACATCCAAATAATTTTCTGAAGAATCATAGACGGAAAATTATAAGACTAAAAAGAAGACTTCTCTTCTTTATCAAGAAATAATGCACTGAAGCGTACATTAGATCGAGGATGCACGGATATAGAGTAATCCATGCCCGGAAGAACTTAATCATGCGTTGTTAGGAGCAACCGTCCGTTTGGCGACGATCATTCCTCATATTGAAAACCGGGTTGCAGTCTGAAGTAACCGCAAGTCATATTTGACATGTTTTGAAAAACATTTGAAAACTTCTGTTCGAACTTTATTTACAGCATCGTGTCATTATTGAATGACATTTCTAACGCCGTAAATATTATCGATGCCAGAAGACGTGTCATGAAAAACTTATTTTTGGTATTTTCTATTTCTGATTTTTTTTTAATTTTTTTTTTTGGTTGGTTTTATATTTTTGTATTTTCTTTTTGAGTTGGAATATGTACATATTTACATAGGATTCTTTGAAGCAAATACGTTACTCATCCTTATCATCCTGAAGACGTTTGAGTGTCTCTGGCTTCATACTCTTCATGCCAAGCCACGGGAGAATGAATTCAAATCGTTCTCTGGGCAGTGCCTTAGTGAATATGTCCGCCAGTTGATACTCTGTCCTCATGAAATACAACTCAGCCACTCCCTTCTCCACTTGTTCTCTGATGAAATGATGTCGGATGTCGATGTGTTTAGACCTGGAGTGTTGGACGTTGTTGCAGCATAGAGCTATGGCACTCTTGTTGTCACGATACAGAGGGATGTGATTGTATGCAAAGCCATAATCCAATAATTGAGACCGCATCCATAGGATTTGGGCACAGCAACCAGACATCACGATGTATTCAGCCTCTGTAGACGAGATGGACGTGCTAGTTTGTTTCTTTGATGACCAGCTAACTAACTTATCACCAAGGAACTGAGCACCACTAGATGTGCTTCTTCAAGTGTCTTGACAACCTACATGATCTGCGTCTGCGTATGCTGTTAGTGTCATGGCGGTGTCTTTCGGATACCAAAGACCCATATTTATGGATCCTTGGAGATACCGAAAGACCCGTTTAACTGCTTCAAGGTGCTTTTTAGTATGCTTAGATTGATATCTATCACACATGCACACAGCAAAAACAAGGTCATGTCTACTGGCTGTGAGATACATCAGGGATGCAATCATACTGCGATATTGGGTCTGATCAATAGGAATCCCTAAGAGGTCCTCATCCAGTTTTGTTCGCTCCATCATGGGAGTGTCAACAGGGTCACTTTTATTAAGGTCAAATATCTTTAAAATCTTATTAGCGTATTTAGATTGATTTATGAAAATGCCTCTAGGATTTTGAGAAATCTGTAAACCTAAGAAAAATAATATTTGATCCATCCTTGACATTTAAAATTTAGAGCTCATTTCATTAGAAAAACGGTCACAGTCTTTGGGGTCGGTCGAGGCAAATATGATATCATCAACATATATTTGAACACGAAGAGTGTGTTTGCCTGTTTTCCGAATGAACAAGGTTGGATCGACTACACCCTTGGAGAATCCTTGAGCCAGAAGAAACTTCGACAAAGTGTCATACCACGCCCGGGGTGCCTGTTTTAACCCGTAAAGAGCTTTCTTCAGACGGTAGACATGATGTGGACGATCTGGGTCAACGAAGCCTTCTGGTTGGCTCACATAGACTTCTTCCTTAAGCTCGCCATTTAAGAATGCTGTTTTCACGTCCATTTGATAAACTGTCATGTTTTTGCTGGCAGCATTGGAAAGAAAAATTCTGATAGCTTCAAGTCTAGCGACCGGGGCGAAGGATTCTTTAAAATCAAGACCTTCTTCTTAACGATATCCTTTCGCAACAAGACGTGCCTTATTTTTCAACACGTCACCATACTCATCAAGTTTCACCTTATAAATCCACTTGAGAGCAATAATCATTGCACAGTCTAGAGGTGGCACTAATTCCCATACGTCCAGTCGATCAAATTTATGGATTTCATCTTGCATGGCTTGAAACCAGCAGTCTTCAGAAACAGCAGATTGGAAGTTTTTAGGTTCGACTTTGGACAATACTGAATTGTAGAAGCACCACAGAGCATCTGTAGCAAGCTGTTTCCGAGTGGATATCGGACGAGAAGGGTTCCCAATAATGTTATCAAGAGGATGAGAATCGGTCCATTTGCGGGGATGTTCATGAGGTTGAGTGGATTGGTTGGGTGTAGGAATCGTGAGAGTCCCAGAAGATGATGCTTCAGAGTTTGGGTCTGGGGCGAACACATTAACAAATGGTTCATGCTCAGTTGCAGCAAACAGATTTACTTCAAAAGAATGCTCAGTTGCAACACCGTGATGTACCGAAGATGATTGATGAGCCGAGGATGATGGTGAATGACTGCCTGATGGTGCATCATGATCAAAGGATATAGATACTGATGGGCCGGTTAGAATGACCGAGGGTGGAACTACGGGGACATGAGGCATCTGATGATCACCCGTTGGAGTCTCAAAATATTCATCAAACATCGGTTGAAACAACAGCTCCAAATCTTTATTGGTGGGAGGTACATACGAAATAGCAGGAGCAGAATTAGGTACGAGCCCTGAACTTATAGGTCCAAGCGTCAAAAGGTTGTAATTGGGTCCTGAACTGGAGTGTACACGAGCCGTTTGCTCAGTCAGCTCATCGAATGTAACGTGAATAGTTTCCATTATTTGTCGGATCCGTTTGTTGTAGATTCTGTAACCCTTCCTGTTTGGTGCGTAACCAACAAAGAACCCAATGTCTGCTTTAGCTTTCAATTTGCCAAGATCTTTACTGTTGTTTGTTGGGTAGCAGAGAGCCCCAAATATACGTAGAAAAGAGAGATCCAGTTTCTTGTCATGCACTAGTTCATATGGGGTTTTGTTGTGAAGAGTATGTATAAGGGATCGGTTTTGGGTGTAACAGGCAGTAGCCACAGCTTCTGCCCAAAGAAACAAGGGAGCCTTGGAGAATATCAGCATTGTCCGAGCAGCTTCAACAAGAGTGCGATTCCTTCGTTCAACAACGCCATTCTGCTGAGGAGTTCTCGGAACGGTCTTCTCGTGAGTAATGCCAACGCTTTCATAGAAATCTGTCAAATTTTTATTAACAAATTCGGTGCCATTATTAGTCCGCACGAACCGGACAGTTTTGTTGAGACCGACTTGAAGTTGTTTTAACAGATTGATTACAAAAACGGGAGTCTCATCCTTGGATCTCAAAAACTTCACCCATGTAAACCTGGAGTAGTCATCGACTATTACCAAAATGTATTTCTTCCCATTTATACTCTGCACTCTTAGCAGTCCACATAAATCTATGTGAAGGGTGTATAAAACTTCCGTAATGGTGTTAATCATCTTGGGTTTGTGGGTAGCTTTCCTGCTCTTTCCAAGTTGACATGCTGAACACAGATGATCCTTTTCAAACTTTAACTGAGGTAAACCTCTAACAAGATCTTTACGAGCTAGATCATTGAGAGTGACAAAGTTTAAGTGATTCAGGCGACGATGTCATAACCAGGATTTGTTCTTGGAGGCTTTAGACAGTAAGAAAATAGGAGAGGACCTCATCATATCTTCAACGGAAATGGTGTATAAGTTCGTACCATGACTTCCTTTAATAAGGTCGACACCATCTAAGTCTCGGACGAAGCATGTGTGCTTTCTGAAGGCAACTTCAAGATCTGAATCACAAAATTGACCGACAGAGAAAAGGTTGTGACCAAGTCCTTCTACATAGTATACCCTAGAAATTACACTGTCACCAATGACATAATCCCCATATCCCATAATTGCACCAAAATGGTCGTTTCCGAATCGAACAGTCCCAATAAACTTTTTCACGAAATTCCTGAGCCGTGAGCGATCTCCAGTCATATGTTTTGAGCAGCCTGAGTCCAAATACCAGAGAACGATCTGTACAACCTGCATTTGAACAAAGGCAAAAATGGAGATTTGGATACATTGGATCCCCAATTGCAATTGGGGTCCGGTTGGTTAGTGCACGCAAGATTATATGCTACAGGGGCAATAGTTTCCTGTGGATCAGCTGGAAAACAGACACACTTAAGATCAGTAGACCTAACTAAAGGGCATTATTTTCCTAACAGGAGAAGTCTACCAGTGGGCTTCCATTGTTTTGTAGGCAAGACCTTAGGTGGAGTATTCCTAGTTAAAGGCCACTGATCTCCTAAAGGTAATAGTCTGCCAGTGGGTCGCCACTGATGGCCGATGGTGGTAAACAATTTCCCTGTGGCCTTCCAAACTTGCTTAACTTGCTTAACCCGCCACACTTTAGTGGCAGAGGATTGCTTCACACACATCTCAGAACGCACAACACATTGATCATGATTAACAGAAATTAAGCATTTGTTACAAGTTTTGCAAGAAGTATTAGAATTCGAATTAATTACATATGATTTTATAGCTATACTAGGATCAACACGATCTTATGTTCTCATTCGAACTTATTCATCTTAGATGGGCTTCTACTTGTTTCAAGGCACTTTTAGCTGGCAGGGTCCTATCTTTCTTTGTATTGCTCCTAGGCTTTGACCTGCTAGCTGTTGAGGCACCTTTTACTCCTGTAGAGGGAATTCCAGGAACGTTAGTCGAATTTATTTTCTGGTGCTCAACTTGTGGTGGTGTGTTATGAGTCTAGGTTTCCATGTGTTTCGACAAAAGTACTCCCTTTTTTCCTACTGAATTGGTAGAGGCATTTTGTTTATTGCGAGGGACAAAGTCTTTAGGACACGTGCTAATTACATATTCTAACAGCTCTTGAGAGTGTTTAGTGTAATGGCAAGCAGATGCAAGAGAGGTATCCAATGGTCTTTCTACCTTAGCATCCTCTACTATTTCACGAAGGGTTTCTACATTTTCCTTAAGGCGTTCGATATAGTGTAGATGCACTTCCCGATTCTTCTTGAGTCGAGGGGGAATTGGTTCAACATCTATAGGATATCTACCAGGAGCCAGCACCTTAGGTTTACAATCAGGTATAGTGACACATTTGGAATTCTCTTTAAGTTGATCCTTAAGGTGTTCAATTTCAGATAACAAAGAGTTGTTCTGGTCAGTGGTTTTGGCACGCGTTATTTTAATTGAATCATACAACTCCTTATAATGCTGCTTAACTTTTGCATTTTTTGCCCTAAAGCATTCATTGAGATCGTGAAGGGCATTGAGCTTTGCAGTTAAATCTTTGTTCTGAGAAACTAAAGCCTTAAGGTCAAAAGTGGGATCTGTATCACTATTTTTCTTTGTTTTAAGCTGACTATTTTCTCTTTAATTCTCTTGAATCGAATTGCCTTCAACTTTGAATCTGTCATTTTAGTTTTCCAATCACAAACATGAACAGAATGAAGGAGCATTCCGAAGATGTCACTGGTATTTTGTTTCCATAATTACTTTGACATTTTGACACTTAAGTGTAAGGTGAAGTGTTCAACTTCAAGTTTTGAAAAAAATTTTTATCATGTTGAGTCAGCGATCATCATGTTGAATCTTGTTTCTTAGATTAAAATTTTCAGATTCAAGGTCGGAAATACGTTTTTGAGCACTAGTGAAAGCATCAAGCAATTCAGAAAATCTAGACACGTTGAGTACATAATCCGTTGCAGTATAAAACACATCTTTAGAACCAAGCATTCATCAACAAAGTTCTCATTTGTGATGATGAAGTTTTCCTTTCAAACTCACCACTCCGTAATCTCTGTCTCATCTGTCGTCCACTTCGTCTTCTAAATTTCAAAAACGGAGTTCATTGCCCTAACTTCAATGACTAGAGATTTTTGAATTCCTTCAAAATTTTTCTTGAGTAGATGAAAATGGAATTACTGCGGTAATGTATCACCTTTTTTTTTTGTTCAAAACCCCTTTCCCCTTCAGTTATACCCGTTGGTGTGATACGTTTTTTACAAGTTTTCTCAAAATCCTAAAATAGTTGAGTAATTACATATCAGACCAATATTTTAACTTGACTTGAAGTTTGGAAGCGTTCTAGAGGACCAGATGGGCCGGTGTATTGGGAGAACACAGTCCGCATGCGGTAGGACAGGCAGGGGTAATAGATATTAGCCTTTGCTCTTCGGCTTTCGTTTTGCTAGATCAATGACCAAAATACTTGCGCAGGTGTCCAGTATTGATTCTGAGGGTTGAATATATGCCATGAATATTCTTTTGAGTAATTTAGGAGGCGTAATGTTAACCCTCTTATCCCACACAGGCATAAGTCATTCAATTTACACAATCAGTACAATTCCTAGTAGCATCAAGCTAACTTTAGTTCTTCTCAGACGATGGAACCATTACCTGCACATGAAGAGGGCTTAAGAAGTTATTCACCATCATATTATTACCGGGTTTGGGCCTTATTGGCCTATCTGAGGAAAAAAGGGTACTGGTCACGCTAGTTCATTTTTTGGTCTTTTGGTCATACACCTGAGTAGGATTTAACATCATATGGACAGTTTGAATGGATTGATCTTGTGAGTGAAGCTTATTTTCAAGTTTATCGTTAAGGTGTTTCAGATTGGAAAAATCAGTCAGGAATTTTGACTCTTTCTGTTTAAACTCTTGTTTCAAAGTCGTTACAGTTTCTTCAATTATCTTATTGTTTTCCATAGTTGATTTAAGTTGTAACTTGAAAGAATGAAGTTCCTTTTTAAGATTTTCCTCCGTTTTATTACGATTTTGAATAAGCATACGCATTTGATCATCCATTCGCTGTTCACGTTCAGTCAGTTCAAACTTAGCACGTTGCTCATAAATGGCAACCTGTTCCTTGTAGATCTTAAGTTCAATGGCTATTGGGTCATGAGGAACGATTGCATCATTAACAGGCGATACACATACACTACTTAGAGCGGAAGATGCACAACTTGGTACAACCGAAATATCATTGACCGACACATATTGTTCATATGGAATAACATTACTGTTACCCATATGGACACTAGTTGAGTCAATAACATTTGACGGTTGTACTTTATTATGAATCTCATGTTCCATACCTGATTAGAAACACTATATCAAGAGCATTTTCCAAAATATGTACCTCAGATAAGATTGATGCATTAGATGGACCAGCAGTAGATTTGCTGACCCGACTGAGGATAAGTTGTCATGAATATAGACTAAGCAGTCGGTTCATCATCAACATCTGAATCAAAAGCGTCACATTCATCTGCCTAGAAGAATGTTATCCTCATTCAGAGCTAATGTCTTGACTGGGTTGATTATCTACAGTGCATCAAAGGTGTGCCCTGTTCACACCATAAAGAGTAAGTTTCATCTTCATCCAAAACTGCACCATTCTCTGGGCTGCATCAGCGGCATTCTTGTCCTTAAAATAATCAGAATTCTGTAGATGCTTTTGGCATAGTACAGTTTCCTTGCAATATGTCCAACACCGATTACAATTAATAACACGTGACTGGTTACCTTGACCTGCAGTGGCATTCCCAGCTCTATTCTGAGCACCCCCATTTCCTGCTGAACCAGTTATTCCTAAGCAAAATATCCTCTGATTTTGATTCTGTTTACCCTTTAACATTCTGAACGACCAACCCGACCATCTTGAATAGTTAGCTATGATTTATGGTTGTTGGATGAGTATCGAAGTTGATTTGTTGGTCTGAGGAAGTGTTGCTCTAAGGATTTGGGCAAAGGATGCCATTTGTTTGGTTTAGGTTGTCAAGTATATTCATCAGTTTAGGTATATCCACATCAAATTGGGATGTTTCAGGGTAACTGTGGATATTGTGGTGATGAAGGTTTGTTGATGAAGAATGATATTTATGAGACTAGACATTTATGAATAGGGTATGAGGTTTGTCCGTTAACACAGAATGCAAGTTGATCCATTCGTATCAGGAGTGGAGTCTCAATAATCATCGATATTGTGAATCATGCTTCTCATGTTGTTTAAGTATGTCATTCAGCTGTTCGTGATTTTGTCCTCTTTCAGACCTTTGTTGAGTTTAACGGCTGTCACGAACCTATCCCATTCAGGTGACATATTATTCACGAACTTGGAGTTCAGTTGAATGTTATGCATTATCATTCTAATATTCCTCATGTCGTTGACCAGCTTGTGAAAGCGAACATAGTACTCATTGATATTTTCACCCGGAAGCATCTTGAACCTCTTCAAACTCATCGTATAATTGAGATTCATCTATCTACTTTTGTGAGTTCAAACCCCCAGAAGCATTTTGACGTTGGTCCCAAATTGCTTTTTGCTTCAATGAGTGATTGATGACTTGTAGATATCTTTGGGTAGTCCTTGAAGCACAATATTGGTGGCACGGACATCTGCATCGTATCGTTTCTTCTCCGTGTCACTGAGATCCTCATATGTACGAGGCCTTTCTGGTCCAAGAAGGACACCTCCCTTAGGGGTAGTTCTGAGTGCACCCTTGTGGTTTCCAAGCTCAATGGTCTTTGTCAATCGACTGAAGAATTGCAATCCATTTTCCTATTCCCCTACAAACAATCGATCGTGTCACCATGATCGTAATCAGTCCTACCGAGCAGTAGAGGGCGGGTATCGTAACCGGCCGGCTGGAAATATCATCTGAATTACTGGACATGGTTGATTACTATTATTATGATAAACTTTGGAATCGGTACAATGATTAGTGATTGTATGTTAAAAGTGATGATTGTTTTTTTAATTAGGTGATATGCTGTTTGATTGTGATTTGGTTTGGTTGAAATAAGTTAACGTAATGAAGATAATGAATGTAACACCCCCAAAATTTGGGTCGCAGCGGAATATGTTTTCGGGAGCGTTACTTCATAATACCATTGCACCAGTCATAAGAGAACGACCTCTAAGTGTCGTTTGAAAAGAATTCTTGGATTGTCTAGACTCCATTGCACATCAAATAAGCCAAGCATCTAATTCACCTGAGAAAAACATGCTTAAAAGTGTCAACATTAAAGTTGGTGAGTTCATAGGTTTTTGTATCTAATAACGTAATAAATCCCAAAAAACAATATATATATAGGTTTACAGTGTGTTTCCAAGTTTTCTCCCAACAAGACTTGCAAATTGATAAACCTACATATATAGGTTTCCTTAAAATATATATAATCCCAAATTGTTTCCAAGTATATGTGTTGAATGAGCACAATATCCCAAAATGTTTCAAGTATATAATGTAATGAGCAAAATATCCCAAAATTGTATTCAAGTATCTATGTTAATGATCACAATATCCCAAATTGTTTCAAAGTATATAACTGTAATGAGCACAATATCCCAAAAGTTTCAAGTAGTATATTTGCATGATCACAATATCCAAAATGTTTCAAGTATATATTGTAATGAGCACAATATCCCAAAATGTTTCAAGTTTTAACAAAGTATTTGTTACATAAGCCGAAGCTTCACTTGTCCACTTGTTCAAAGTACAAAGATTTCTAGCCCATACAGTTATACAAAATGTAATGCGACAAAATCTTTAATGCATGATATCCCAATCAAAACCACCAATGTATCCCTTGTACCTCTTGCTTACTGATCCCCTGAAAAACATTGCTTTAAAACGTCAACAATAATGTTGGTGAATTCATAGGTTTGATAAATCATATATTGTAGGACCACAAGATTTCCCAAGTGTATGATAATGCAACAGATGCAGACATCATATAAATGTAATTACGTTGCTCTAAGCTCATGACACTGAAGCTTGACGTGTATGAATACCAAATTAATGGCCTACATTGCCCGTGGTGATGTTCTAACCCGCAACATCCTATATTCGACATGGTATACGTTCGTTTGTCCAGTGATAGCTAATCACCCGAACGGGGTTGTCAAACCCAATAGATCTATTAATAACATTCGCGCTCACAATCCCGCAATTGACAGTTCATGATAATGGGCTCAGATATGGGTTATCGCTACTTAGGCAACACGTAATCATAACATGAAACTTAACCACTTGTGTCCAATTGTAAAGCATTGCATGTTTTTCACCCCAAAAACTTTATAAAACAAAAACATGTAAAACGTGGGGCTATGAACTCACCTTGAGTGAGCAAATGCCAAGTGTATCACAAATAATGCGTCACGCAAATCGTCGAATGCAACCTATTTAATTTAAGGTCGTATAAGTACTAATCACATTGAGTAATCTCTACCATGCATAAGTCTATTTAGCTAATCACCATCTAATTGTTTGAGTGAAAACATATTTATAATTGTAAAACATTTATAAATATCTGAATAATGTAATTATAGTTATTCCTGGTAGGGTATTAGTTACTCCTGGTAGTGTTGTAGTTACTCCTGGTAGTTATAGTTATTACTACTGGTAGTATATTAGTTACTCCTGGTAGTGTTATAGTTTATTTTCTAAGTCTGACCCGACTATAATGACCCACTAAATCACATTTTCATGACTCGGGTTCTAAAGAGAATTTATGCGAAACGATATTTTGAACAACTTTCCAGTTCTGTCCGAGACCCGAAACTCGACCGAAATGGGCGAAAAAGCACTCGCATCAGATCTGATGCAGTGTATTAATTACCAAAAAGCCAGATTTTGCCCCCGCCTTACGACCCGTTATCACTCGCTTTTAGACTTAAAGAACCTCGCGGGGAAGTAAAACGACCTTCCGAACGACTTTCATGTTTCGGCCGAAGGCCGAAACGGACTCGAAAGTGCCGCAAATACCATCTTAAAATCCTGACAGAAACCACTAACTTAACAAATGCTGGATTTTTATACCTCGAATATATACCTCGTTTTCGCTCTAACTTTTTCGTTATAAATCCGTTTGACAAGTTTCTTACCTTTTCGGAATCGTCGTGAATCATACTACTTTATAAAAATATAAAATAATGTGTTATATATACGAATTTTGGACAGAATCTTTGAGTGACCTTGTTGAATCCATTTTTAACCTTGCTTTTATACCTTACTACTTTTGTAGTTAATCATTTTTACACCAACTTAATATGGTACAATACTTTCTCATCCCTTTTAACATGATATTAGCAATATCTCAACATATATAATAGTGTGCAAAATGATCATTACAAGTAAAAACTCCATTTTCATGTTAAAAATCCTACATGGTGATTCAAGCTACAATAGAACTAACATATGCATAAAATGAATATTGAAAGAACACAAAGGGTTCTAGATGACCTTATGATGTATGATGATGATGATCAATGTAATCTAAACCCTTGTTTAGATAAAAATCCAAAGCTTGCACTTAAGAAAACCCTTGTTTTCTTAATAAAAACCCTAGCTTCCTTTCACTTGATTAATACTTGGAAATGCTTAGCCAATGCTTGGAAATACCTTAGAATATCTTAGGATGTATGTGTATAGGTGTGTATGGGTTGTAGAAAAATTGCTATGGATTTTAGTGGTGGTGGCATTCCTTGGTTCGAACCCCCACCCGAACCCAATGACTCTATTGTTTCGCAAAATATTCCACTTTACAGTACCTTGAGTATATCCATTTTTTAATACACTGGAATGATTGAATCTAACCTCCTAACAATATTTTGGTAGCTTAGAAAATCATAACACCAAAAGTAAGGGAGTTGTTTGTTCATTCTGCCGAACCCAAAAAGGAAGAAGGAAAAGAGGAATCAACTAGAACATGGTTCCTACTTGGTTTAGATCATTGTTTAGGTGTTATTTGAGTGTGTTCTTAAGATTGCAAATCAAAAATGAACAATTGTGTTGTGGTTGTGATGTTCGGCAGAACCACAAAACAAGAGAAGAAGAAAAAAATGTAATTTTTTGAAATGATAACTTGTATATATATAGTAAATATCTAGAAAATATCCTATAAATATCTTGCAAATATCTTTTAGATATTTTGTAAAATATCTAGTTAATTTAACGTGAGCCTTAAACGTGAGCTTTGGCCATGGCCGAGAAACAAATACGACATTGTCATAAAATGATATTTTATGATCATAAGAATAATAGCGAGACACGTCGTAAATTTTACGAAGCTCGAAACGATTAACAACTGCGCGGTCAAACATCGACTCGCGGAACGTCAATAATAAAAATTATTGAATCTTCTCTAAATTTTTCATAATAAAATACGAAAATATTTATTATCGACAAATAAAATTTTAAATGTCGACACTCGCTCACGGAAACTCGTAAAATAATATTTACGACATCGGGCACGCGATCGTCGTACAATGACCTAAAACACGGGGTGTTATAATTTGTATGAGATATATTGAGCTCCTATCTAACTATGCCATGAGGGATCCTTTTATAGACCGAGGATAAACCCTAACAGGCTTACAAAACCCATAAAAGATAATACATATCTTTTCCTAAAATATCTCATACATATCTCTTAAACGGTACTAACTAATTTCTATTATCGGTACTAACTAACTGATCAGTACTTAACATTTTGTATTGTCAGTACTAACTATAACTATATCAGTACTAACTCTTAATCACTGTCGGTACTAATTAGGAAAACATAAATTCCCAACAATCCACCTTTAATCATAATGTTGAAACTCTTTTAACCTTCATGTTTCCTTCATATTATCTTCTTTAGCTCATGGAGGATTATCTAAACACTTTATAAATTTCTGATCTTTTAAACACTAATCTATCTCAGCAGCAACCTTTCTTCTCAGCGACACAACAACATCTTTTCAGCATCAATATCCAACTAGTTTGGCTTATAGTTTTGGCAAACTACCCGCTCATAAACGAATTTGATGTTTCCTTTACCAGTAGCCCGTTTGCTCCATGGGATAGTAACTCTTCTTTTAAAAAACATGGTGCGTTTAATTACCCTACAGTTTTTTGGTAAACTGTTAACCATCAACAGAATTGATTTGTCTTTACCAAATCCCGTTTGCTTTTGGACTAGCCAATGCTTTATTGTCATAACATGGGCACCTGATAAACCGTATAAGTTTTTAGCAACTATCAGCTATCAAATAGTTGATTAGTCCTTTACCAAAGAACTGTTTGAGTCTTGTCCTAGCCAACTCTTTACCAAAGAAGCAGGTGTGTGAAAACCTACAATTTTTTGGATAAATTGCAACCATAAACAGATTTGAGAAGTCTTTACCAGAAGCCGTTTGCTTATGGCCTAGCCCAGTTCTTATGCCTTTAAGCCATAGGTGAATCTGATGACCAATTGTTGTGTGGGGTTATGCAACACTCAAACCCTTCTCAATTCCGACAACCTCATTCTTCATCTATCTGTTCTTAATAAACCTTATCAACCTCAATAGCAACCAGAACTTTAGCCAACACTCAAACCCTTCTCAATTCCATTTCATCTTTACTCTTTATTAAGTTGTTGCTTAATGAACCTTACCAAATCTAATGCAGCAAGACTTTCTACCTCAACTTCTAATCCAAAATCAAGCATTCTTTGCCGTAATTCCTTTGAGAGAGGATATTTTATTTCAACTAGCATGTGAATGACTGTTCCATCCTTAAACTCTAGTATGCAAACTCCATAAGCCTCATACAGTCTCCAAGTGATAATCTCCCAATCTTGTTGATCATTTTAGAAATCACCTTGATTAGTTACTTCTATTGAGGATTCCATCATAATCTTCAAGTCTCCTTAAATAATCAACTCTATACCTTCTGGTGTGCTTTCTGAGTACTGCTTCATTACCAAATTATATAAGTGAAACATATCTTGTCTATCAAAAATATGAAGTATCTCTATTAGATAGTTGAATGCCCTGAAATTTCCATTGACTCTGTAGACAACAAGGTAATCCCCTTCTGGTGATGAAACCTTGTCCAACTTAGAAATTAAACGATTTTCTCCCATTTATCACTATCTATGGTACCTTCTAATGTAACAATCTTTTAAACACTTTCTGTTGTTTTATCGCTATCAACATCTGGTTGTGGTCTTTTCCTTTTCCTAGCAATCATCTTCATATGACCACATTTTCTTTTCTTTATACCCTGCTCTACTATATCTTGCTTTGCAGGTACCTTAGCTAAGACATCTTTCTTGACAAACTTCTTCTTCTTGTCAGGATCACTAGCTCCTTCATTCATTTCCTTAATCTTTTTCTTTCTTTCAGTGAAACCAATAGTAATTTAAAACTATCATCAAACCTTTTACTTTTTCATACAGCCTTTATTTCATCAAAGGATTAAAATCTTTTGGTCTTCAAATCACATGCTTCTTGTTTCCAACATGTTCAACATAAGTCTTCATTTGATTCCTAAACTGATTCTTTGTTGGAGGTGTGTTTATATTAGCTTCAGTTCGTTGTTGGAGCAAGGATTCCCCTTGAGGTAGCTATAGTATCATGGAAGAATTATTTGCTCTTCTTCCATTGTGAAATGTTCTCTCTCTATTCTTGTACTCTTTCAGCTAGAAGTCTGTCAGCTTCAATTCTTGTTGAATAAAGTCAATTATTCATTTAGAGAGTACAGTTTTAGATGCTCTTCACTCCTCAGTTGCCTTTTTCTTCTTTCTTCAGCTTCCACTTTCTTTCTTGTATTTTTTTAGGCCCTCCTCTTTCATTCATGAGCTATCTGATAAACTTTCTTTTAGCTTCAAGTAATTTTTCAGATTCAGTTTCAGATTCCTCATCTTCTTCAATCCTCTTTTTTCCTTTATCATTTAGATCAATCTTGGGAAGAGGCTTCAATGTTAATACTGATCTTGTTGAAGTGGTCCTTGGTCTCTCAGCTTTTTCAGCATTTCTAATTTCTACTTTTTTTTCCTTTTCTTTTGAAACTGCTTCTAAGTTGACTATTGTTAGAGAACTTGGCAAGTGTTTCATCATCTACAGGTTTGTTGGAGTAGGTGTTGGAGTTGTTTGAGCTGCTGAAGAAGTACTTTCTCTTGGTTCTGGCTCAGCAGTACCTTCTTCAAACTTGTCGGTACTAAGTTTTGTTCTGGCGGTACTAACTTTTGGCATGTCAGTACCTTTATCTTGCCTATCAGTACTTTGTTGTGAGCGTGTAGTACTTTCTCCCTTTTCATAAACTTTATCAGTCTTCCCTTCTTCGGTTGGGCACAAGTGTGTAGTCATTGTTCGTTCAATCAAATGTCCCATGTACTAAATATCACTTTCAATGTTTGTAGGTCTGTAGGAGACCTTAGACAGATTTGACAGTTTTCCTCCCTTGTTTGAATACACTCCTCCTCTTTGATGTTTCAAGACCTTCTTCTTGTGGTTGGTCTTTCTCGTAAAGTCCTAAGTCAAGCTTTATGATGATGAATGAAAGGCCTTGGCTTGCTTTTGTCAACTTTCTTGACTTGTGCCTTCAATGATTTGATTTCTGCAGCCTTGAGCTAGTTGCACCTGTGTACACAATGAAAAGGATAGAGATCATAGACACTTTAGAGAGTCAAGCCACCCTCACTCCCTGAAAGAGATTTATCACTGGATGACTGACTTCCAAGATTTCCACCAGACCCTTCAGGAATGGGATCAGGAATAGGTTAATGTAGGTGAAGGTCCAGGTGATGGGTTAGACTGAGGTTCAAATAGGTTCATTGGGTGAGGAGGTGAGGGTTTTGTAGTTAGGGTTCAGATGGTTTTCTGACCATCACCTCCTCTCTTTATGTTGGTTTTGAACCAACATGTTAGGAAACAGAGGTGTGACTTTCCCTGAAAAATGTTTTCCCTTTTTGTCCATAAAAGAGAAAACTTTATTAGACAAAGCATGGATGGGAAAGTGGCCTAATAGGACAAGCACATTTGTTAACTGGTTAGACAAAAAGATTGAGATAAATCTGGGATACATGACAAACTTTTTCGTTGCATCCAAGTGTCTAAGCATACCATCAAAAATTAACTTAGAAAAATTAAACTTTTGATTAGAGGTCAAGCAAATCACTGCAGTGGCAATATTAGTGGGAATCTGATCCCAAGAAGTACTTTTTGAACTTAGGCAGTGATTTAGGGTATGAAATAGAAATTTCCATTGTGGTGAAAACATTGCTTTGTTAAATGTTAGGACAGTTAAATCCCCCTCATACCCCATGAGCTTAATAGCATCAAATATGGCCTGGTTATTCAGAGAATCTATCCCATCAACATCATTAAAACGAAGATCACTTCGTATGGATGCTTCGGAGATAGTTACAGGCTTGCCAGCTACTTTGGCATTAATATATCTAACATTATTGATTGTTTGGGACTTAGCAGATGTCCAAAACTATTCAACAAATGTAGTAGAGATTACAGGACTTACAGTGAGAGCATAGTAAATAGATCTTCGTGTAAGAAAATCAATAATCTTATGAAACTATGCATTTCCATCAGTCTTCTCTAGATAAGCTACCATACTGTGTTTAGGGCACGATTCAAGAACAGCCATGGTTGTAGAATTTGTGATGAGTAAGAGTTTAAGGTTTGAAGAAGGAGAGTAATTAAGAGAGATTATGTGAGTGAATTTTGAAATTGATATGGGTTTATATAGGTTAAATAAACCTAAGAGCGAAGAAACCGTTACAAGTTACACTTTAGACCCTTGGTGATATGCTCTCCGCGGTATGTTCTCCAACGACTCTTTAGTGGTACTAACTTTGCCCATCGGTACAAAAACTGCACTGGTCTTGGTACTAACTTTGTTTTAAACCAGATTCAATCAAGTTTGGTTATAAGGATGTGCTTTTAAGGATCCGTCTTATATCTCTCTGTAATGATTCTTTATATCCCAAATAACTCTATGTAAATCATCACCATTACCAGAATCCTTCTTTGTGCATAACATACAAACTGTACAACACAGCCATTTGCCTCCCCTTAACTAATGCAGCTTATGGATTGATATCCCAATAGTAACACCATGAATGAAACCTGCTATATCAAAGCCTTGGTTAGATGATCAGCTAACATTGTCATCAGTGTGTAGTTTCTAGCTCCTAGGATAAGTTTTTCCTTCTCATAGGCATCCTTTATGAAGTGGTACCTATTGCGATATGCTTTGTTTGGGAGTGAAATACTAGATTCTTTACAATGCATATTTGTACTATTCTTTATCAATGTTAGATCTTTGTGTTCATGACAATTGAATCCTTAGTATAACATTTGATTTTGACTCCACTAAACTTGCCCACAGGCTATTTGCACAAAGCAGCAACATATTCTGCCTCTGTAGTAGAAGTAGTCACAATTGTTTGCTTTTTGTATTGCCAAGAAATAAGTCTCCTGCCAAGAAATTGACAACCTCCTGTTGTGGATTTCCTATCAAGATTTTCCCCAGCATAGTCACTATCTGAGTAGGCTTCCAAGTCAAATGAGGACACTTTAGGATACCAAAGGCCCAGTTTGGGTTTGCCTTTTAGATACCTAAAGATTCTCTTTACAGCATTTAGATGGGAGGTATTTGGAGTGACCTGAAACCTAGAAAAAGCACAGACTACAAACATAATATCAGGCCTAGAAGCAGTCAAGTACATTAAAGAGCCAATCATGGATCTACATAGGTGTACATCCACTTTACTAGCTTCCTCATCCTTGACTAAAGGCTTCTGGGTCTCAATTAGTGTACTAGCAGTCTTTACACTGACAAAATTAAATTTCTTCAGGATTTCTACAACATACTTATCCTGACTTATAAAGATACCATCTTCTTTCTGTTTGACTTGCAATCCAAGAAAGAAGGTGAGCTCTCCCATAGAACTCATCTGAAATCTACTCTTCGTTAATGCCTCAAATTCATCACACCAAGATCTCTTTGTAGAACCAAAAATAATATCATCCACATTAGTACCGTCTATATCTCTCTGTAATGACTCTTTATATCCCAAATAACGCCATGTGAATCATCACCATTACCAGAATCCTTCTTTGTGCATAACATACAAACTGTACAACACAGCCATTTGCCTCCCCTTAACTAATGCAACTTATGGAATGATCATCCCAATAGTAACAATCGAGAACTGAAACCTGCTAACATCAAATGCTTTGGTTAGAAGATCAGCTACATTGTCATTAGTGTGTATTTTTAGCACCTGGATAAGTTTCTTCTCATATGCATCCCTTATTTTTAGCACCTAAAAAGATCCTAATGGCTTCAATCCTGGCCACATGAGCAAAAACCTCATGATAATCTACCCTTTCCTCTTGCCTATGTTCTTGAGCAACCAACCTTGCCTTATTTCTAACCACAACACCTCTTTCATCCTTCTTATTTTTGTAAACCCATTTTGTTCTAATTACCTTCTTCCCATAAGGCAAATCTACAAGAATCCAAACTTTCTTAATCTTGAATTGCAACAGTTCTTCCTGCATAGCATCAACCTAACTTGCATCTTTAGGTGCTTCAGAGATCTTCTTGGGTTCATTTTGAGACAAGAAACAAGCAAATAAACAATGCTAGAAGTCCTTATGATTATTTCTCCTTTGCTTTTGAATATAACTTACAAAAGCATGGGCTCCAAAACTTTTAGTCACTTTACTTCTTGTTTGAACTGCTGATTGTGGATCTCCAAGAATTAAAGTTGAAGGATGAATAGAGTTAATCCTTGATGTGGGAATAGGACTAACATTCACAACAGGTTCTAAATTTGTGAAGTCAGCCACTGCACCCTCATCATCATAAGATAAATTTGTAAAAATACCATCAGTAGGATTTTTATAAATGTCCTCAAGTGTAGGTATTTCTGAGTCATCTTGGTCAGGATTGGTTGGATCAGAGAAGGATAATCCATCATAAGGACTGGTAGTACTAACTGGTGTACTAACAGTATTAACAATGTTACTACTAGCTTTAGCAGCTCCTGCTTGTAGAAGCAAATTTTCAGTTTCTTGAGCAAACTCCTTCCTGAGAGCTTCAGCTGCATCATTAGCATCCTTTTCTTGCCTCTTAAGTCTTTCAAGTTCATCCAAAAAGACTTGATCTTCCTTATCCACTGGCTTCTCATCTGTCTTTAAATCAAAACGTTTGTGAGGTGCTGCACCTGCATCCTCTACTCTTGATCTCTTGATTGTTGAAGAATAAGAAGACCATATTGGTAGTACAAAGTAGTCTTGAGAAGATTCATCTTCTTTTTCAGAATCACCTGCATTAATATTATCTTATGTACCTGCATTGTGATTAGCTTCTTGTGGACATGCATGTTTGTTAGCTTGATTCTCTAATCGCACTGGTTGATAATTCATTGAATCAGTTAAATAATCAAGATCAAACAGCCAAGTTGGTCATTTTCCTACAACATTTGGTTTATTTTCTAAAAAGGTTATGTGTAGGTTTTCCTCAACTCTCTTGGTTTCTAAATTGTATACCCTAAACGCCTTGCTTTGTAGAGAATACCCAACTAAAAACCCTTCATCTGATTTCCCATCAAACTTACCCAG